>NIJG01001162.1:16370-33145 GCA_002201625.1 Euglossa dilemma | reverse complement strand
GGAACTGGGGATGTTCATTGAGAGTTTAGACAACGACACCAGATTTACGGAGAGCTTAGAGTTGACGGCAAGTGAAGAAGAATTTAGTTAGTGTGCGTTGTGAGTATTGTGAGTTCTGTGAAGTTTTTATGAGGTACGAGGTCAGTAGAGTTCTGATGCAAAGCGATGAAAAGAATGTTACAAACGTATGCCTCAAATAAATGATAGGCAGTATGCCGCGAATAAGGCGAAAAACGTAAAAACCTATTGTAACCGCTGTAAGAGCCAACCGGCACTCTGCTCAACATGCTTTAAACAATTGCATAAAGATATTATATAATTATGTAATAATAAATAATTAAAATATAATTATAAATATGGAATAATAATAAAATTATATATAAAATAATAATTAATTAAATGTTTAAAATAATGAATTGTTATGTTTATGATATTGAATTGTTATGTTTTAAAATATTGAATGTCTGTTTATAATGTTGAGAATTGAAAAATAAACCTATTTTGTACTCCGTATTTTGTGAAATACGTATGTGCCCCACCGTGATGCACGCCGCCCCACGAAGCAGACGCGCGTGTCCCACATGGTGATGCACGTCGTCCCACGGAACGGACACGCGTGTCCCACATGGTGGTGCACGCCGGCGTCAACGTGTCGCCTCTTCCGGCGGAAAGGGATCTTACGGAGGACGTGCGTGTGCAGCCTCGGCAAGGCCGGGATGATACATCTTTAAGTGCGCCCGCACCGCCTTGACGCCGTGGAATTTGTCGACAGCGGTGAAAGCGCACACGGAGCACTTCCATGGCTTATTTCTATCTATCCAGGATAGTGTGAAGTAAACTCGTAAAAATTTGAATAGACTTTATTATTGCGGATTACAATTTAATATATAAGCTCGGAACTATGGTGAGGCTAAGACTGGCTGGGGNTCCAGGTCCGCTATAGAAGAAATGTTTCGGAACATCGCCGATGACATGCAGATCAAGTCGGAGACGACCATGATCAAAAGCTATATTCTGTACCATGCTGTTGTATCGCAATGTTCTCCGGGCGCTAATAGTCCCGGCTCAGTTTCTTGTCCTCGTTCTGTTACCGATTCCCTTCCTCGGTCGACGTTGGGCCCATGACATACCGATCTTCCTGTCGGATTTTCAACCGAACCTTTTATGGCGGTAGCTCGCTCCTGCGTTGAACCCTCGGTTTGTCGGTCCTTTCGTTTACGATCTGGTAAACTATCTTTATCGCTTTCCCCTGACCTTTCGCAACTGGCTCCGTCGCTTACATATTTTTGCTGCCCGTTGCACTTTGTGTTTTCCTCGGAACCTTCTCTCGCTTATGAGTATTTTCCCAGTAGCGGGACAGGTAAACCTGAGTAACCAGCACGACCTCCAGAACATGTCGGGCGCTGTTAATTCAGCTTCTGCTGCTGCTTCAGGTGTACGCTCTGTCTGCTAGGGCCGTTGGCGTTCGTTACTCCGCTTTGCCTAATCGATAGTTCCATTCCATCGTTTTGTAAGGTATATCACTTACCACCGGCAGCAGGTCTGTGCATTCCTACCGAGGGGGAGCCTGCAATGATAACGTATCCAACTCTTCGGTATTTGTTTCTTCCAATGGGCGTTGGACGTTGAAGCGTACGTATAACGTTAATAAAAATTACACGGTTCCATTTAAGAAATTATTAATTTCTTAATAAATTTGTTGTAGTTTGTTATTTCGATTTAAATGACCTTAACAAATAAATGATGGTATAATGTTATATACAGGGTGTCTCGGACAGTTGCACTCAATTACAGTTTTATTGCAATGTCTTCATATTTACTTGAAATATTGAACTCTTATAGACTTTCAAATATATGGAATTACACAATTGATGGATTATTATCTATACTATAATATTTGCAGAAACATTTTCCTGAAAATTAGTTAGCATTTTTCACAAACCAACGTTTTTCATGATTTGGAAATTCTCATATCGAAAATTGTTATTAACAAATTCTATCTTTATTAGATATCAGAAGATCCATCTTACACGGATTTCTTTATGGAAAACATACATTCGACTCTATGAATTTGTTCAGAGAATGGTATTCGAGAAANAGAGAGAAAAATAAAAAAGACGGAAGAAAAAACTATTAAAAAGGAAAGGAAGGAAAGAAAATACTAAATGATAGAACACGAAACACAGGACTAGGAAAGAATCAGAAAACACAAGGCTATGGATTCGAACTATTAAAGTCGCAAGGGCTATTGCAGGCACGTGGAAGGGAGTTGGTTTATCTAGTTTTTCCTGAAAGAAGAAAGGGAAGAAAGAAAAGAGAACACAGTCTTATTAAACTGAATTTCATAAAACACAAAACTATTGAAAGGAAGACACTATTGAAACGAAGGCACTATTTCAGGTAAGAAAAGAAGAGAGGAAGAAATAATTAAGAATGGATATGAAAGGAAGGACAGGTTGGGATTAAGGTTCAGGTTCGGAAGCGCGAGCGGCTCCGTGATCCGAATAGCACGATTGATTCGACTTTAATAATATTCTACCTAACTCGTCATTGTAGCACTTAAAGCCAGACGCTTAAGAACTTACAAGTCAAAATACAATAAGAATAAGTTCGAGTTAAATCTATATTTTATATGTCTGTTTATATACCCTGTTAATGTACAACTGAATAGTTACTTCTCCCTGTAAGATACACATCGTATTATTCCTTCGGTATATTTACAACAAAATATGATTCGAGAAGCAAAGATCATCCAACATAGAATATAACAAATTTAGTCTTGTGGTAGATGGAATAATGGTTCAAATAGGAGTGCAAGGACGAAGGCTAGATAAGTCTTGCTCTTAGTCAGTTCTAGAGCAGTTTTAGCGCAGTAATCTGTAGTCGATCGACACTATCAGTGTACGAAGTATAAGTTAAGAGTGTAGTTGTTACGTAAATAAACCGCTCTTGTTATTTTAAAAGTCCTCTTCCCCGATCAACAATTCCTACAATACCAATATGCGAATTTCATTCAATAGCGCTTGACATTTAATGAAATGGACACCAAACGTTATTATACATACTTATATTCACAATTATTTGCGAATATTATACGAACTAATAGCCCCAGATAATAAAGGATTCTAAAAAGAAATTTGTTCCCGAGATACCTACATATTCCTCCACTGTGAATGTTCAATAGATCAAGCANCCAAATTTCATGAAAATCAGTTGAAAACTGACAGAATTATCCGTCGATAGTTTCCAAAAAATGTATATCGAAGTAAATACCTTCAAAGTTGAACGACATGTAGTGTATTTATAAAATGCTTAATCATTTGGTTACCTTGATTAGCTCGATCCAAGTATCATTCGTCCTCTACAATCATATACATACATATCAAGCGACCTGGGTCAATGCGAATCTAATTTATTTCCTTATTACCAGCGTCTTATAACTCGCGCACACTCGTGTCTATAAATTACCAGTATGCAAAAGGTATACTGATCTAAACTTCCACCAGCGCAGAAAGACTAGCGAAACCATGAAATACACCGAGATAAGACAGCAAGCAGTCAGAAACAAATCATCAAAACGAATACACTATATACAAATAAATTCACTCATTGTATTATAATAAATAAAAATCTACAAAATCGCATTTAAACTAGTTTACGTTCGTAATAGGATGTAATCATCGTCTGGTTAATTCTATCTACAGAAAAGTCTATACAAAATGAAATGAATTTTGTATCGCGAATCCAATTTTGTCACAATACAAGGATAATATAACTAATCCATAATAATATTTCACATATAACTGGGCAACTTAGTTATGTAAGAAAAATGATGGACAATTTCTCTGCTTCGACGTCGCTAGATTTAATTCTATAAAATGACGTGCTGGAAAAGTATTTTCTTCAGTTAATCACCGTTGAAAATATAAGTCTCGCAACATCCAAAAATCAATCTGGAACGTAAGCTGTGAATAAATTTCTTGGATTACAAGAGCTAAATTCCGAGCTGGATTGTTTATATCATCATTAGATAGGAATTGGGGGTTTAGGCGAACTTCGTTACATACCCTCTTAATTTGACTTTTTTCACCAGTCGGCCAGTCGCTCTGAAGAGATACTCAACGCGACATATACCTCTATTGAGAAGCACAAGATTAAGAAGAGGATATGTATCGAACATATTTCACATTTTCAAACCCATAATCTCAATAGTCACTATGTTTCTATTCCACTTTTAATTTATTTATTAAGACATACATAACAAGTCTAACATATAATTTTAATATTCGACAAGAATTCATGACGAGTTGGACTCATTATGATGCAATGCAATATATGCTACATAAATTAATACTAGACATAACCAACATTTNCCTGAATTTAATTATTTAAAACTATTATAACTATTTTCTATGATTCATGTAAGAAAGAAATTTCTTACGGCTCATTGAGTTAACGCCGACAATATCTATTCTTCCATACGTAATGCTTGTATTAAGTACGTATTTTAATCTACTTCTATCGACGTTTATTATATTTTCTGTCTTTTCCTGTACCATTTCAAACGGTGCTGCTGTGAAAGATCAAGGCAAAATTGATTTTTCCAATCTCGCTAAATTAGGATACTTTATACTATACACTCTCCAATATTCCAATGGATTTAACCATCTGCCAAAGTAACTTTGCAGAATATAATTATCTAATTCATTTTTCGGACCGAAATACACATTACCTATATTTTGCTACATAAATTTGCTGTCGAACACCGACCAGAATGATGACGCAACATCTGGTCGACCGGCCATATCAAGAGATGCGTACGAAACGCGAGAACTTATGAATGGCGTTTCGTTCTCGATATTGTCGAAACATAGATTCGAGCACTATAAAACGCAAGTCAAGAATCGTCGACAGTACATACAATGTATACATTTCTACATTATCAAATACTCGACTGTTATTTATTTTAATTACGCCGCTAAAATGTTAAAATCGTGGCATTCAATATCGAGGGCACGATCAAATCGCTTCGGAAATGCAGAAAGAAACTCTGCATATGGTGGGACCAGAAAAGAATCGTCCACTATGGCACACGAACGAGTGAAAACTGCAGCACGATAATGTTCCGTGCTGTCTTTGATTGAATCGCTTTTCGTTTTCTCCATCTTTGCTTGCATCCCACAAAGTTTATTGCATATTCCTGTAGCAGAGAAATCCAAATATGGCGAATTTGCCGTATCGGCTTTTTTACTGTGGTGATATGTCTTCCTCGATATCTCTTTTTTTAAGCGTACCAAAACATTTTTGTCCGCGTCTGCCACCTGATGCCAGATATTATTTTCCATTCATTACAATACCTGCTCCGATGTTTCGGATCGTTGTCCTCCTGCAAGGATCAGTTTCTATTTCTCCTTTGTATGCCAATGTTTGGCAGATAGCAACAAAGCCTTTTCGAAAACTTTCTACATTTTTTCTGAATTGAAATTATCGGTAAACTGGTACCGAGTACAAAATCCTTGCTGCGAGAATCAGCCCCACTCATGCACCATTACTGCGAGCTTAAGAGTTCGTTTGACTATTTTATTGCGACTATAGTTTACCATATATGTTGTAGTATTATACATGCCCAAAAATATGCTTTGTCAGCAAATATAACCTTACTCCAATCCCGGTCAATGTTTAGATTCACAAACACGAGTCGTTTAATCAACGGCGGTTTCGTCACAGTGCTTTACCATTTGAGACCATCAGCCTGAAGATGACGTTCGATAGTGTCTACAGAAATATTTAAACCGTCTCCTTCAGTTACACATATAATTTAGTTTTTGTCCCTCAAGCAGCGATAATTCAGGATCCTTAGAAAGTAAGGACAATATTCGTTTGCCGTCTTAATCCCTAATCCGCAGTTTCACGCCACGATCCAGAAGATCAACGACAGCTTCGGCTTTTTAATAATGCGAAACCCACGTTTTGACGAATAATTTTGATTCACCCATATATTGAGCAACGGCAGTAAGAGAAATTATTAGTCATTTTGGGTGAATACGTAAAAGCACGGGTTCAAAACGAAATGCATACACAACACTCGTGACGTGACATTCAAAATATCGCTTACAAAGGTTATCGTTTGTTCGTAATCGGAAACGCTGAGAAAACCTAACTCACACGATAGCAGTCCCTAAATAGATGTCTGAAAAATTAGGAGTTTAACTATGGACTAAGTGTATCGATTAAGAGTATATATTATGCCCCGGTCGATGGCGTATACCTTGTCGATGCTACACTTAGCCAATTTCGAAGAAATGCAAAATTGGTTGCATAAACGGTTTCGATCCAAAGAATCGTCCCGTGTCATCATCACGGTATTTGTGTATTGCCAGAAAAATGGAAAAAATGTGAAACTAGCGTGGGACGATGCTTTGAAGATACCATTCATTGTACATCTCTCGATATTTTCAATTTCCCATTGATGAAAAAACTCCGGAAACGCTGTTAGGATAACAATAATCTTCCGATATTTTAATTAAGTTCCTATGAATTATACGTTACTCGCATAAATCGCTAATAGAGATTGTCCATGAGCAAACAAAATAATTATACCGAATTATTACTTTCAGCAAGTTACGTTTATTTTTCCGCATCTTTAAACACAGATAGACATTAAAATTCATTGTAATAAAGTATATTGCTCGTTGAAAAATTACTCAAATCGTACTGCAGCCAAATTATTTTTTTCTTTCTTTTTTCTCATTCTTCTTCCTATTTTCATACGACGACAACGGTCTTGTAAAGACTATCTATAGTTGAGATTAACTAATCCCAGTGAAATTCCTTCAACTCTGGTGTCATTGATGTCACAATATTTTACCAAATCCTATGAATTTTTTATTATTTACGCCATTATGTAATGTTTTGTTACGAACGTATCACGGTACACGAGTTATTGTTCTCAGCAAGTAGAACGTGTGTCGCTTTACTTGCATTAATCTTCAATTTCTGTTTCACTCAAATTACATATTTCACGTAGTTTTCTAAGAGCTTCGCTGCTGTGCTTGTATCTTCCTGTGTCGATGAACTGCTGTGTCTTCCGCGATTGTGCTAGCTATTATGCCTTCAGTTCGTGGAAAGACGGCTGTTTGTACTTGATTGAGCGACAACAGCCAGAGTTTTCTGGATACTTGAATAGCTTCCACTGTGCCTGACTTTGAAATGACATTCGAACAAATATGATTTAGGAAACTTGTAGAAGCAATGTGCCAAATTAACGGTAAGCTTGAATTGCAGTCCCGGGTGCCATACTTGATCGACTTGCTGGTTAACATTAAAAAGAAAATACAGAGATTAAACCTTTCAATTTTCCAAGCATTTTTCTGTGACATCGACTGCTCTATGTATTTGTTCCAGTGCTGAATATTTATTCAAGAACAGAATTATCGCGCATAAATGATAATTCTGTCATTTATGATTGTTAATCACAATTAAACCAAGCCTTCTCTGGATTCCCTTCCCTAATAATTTAAAAAAAATGTATAGGAATGGTAGAGGCCTGCAAGATGCAAAGTGCGTATAAGATGCACACAGTGGTTTTCGGGATCTGGGTATTACAATATTTTTGGCAAACTTCCATTAAATATTAAAATACTGCAGACCACTAACTGCGCTATATCTTTGATTTACAGCTACTACAGCCGTTTTGAGTAACTCTTTGACGATTATAACATCATTCCCGGGAGCTCTCTTATTATATGGATAAATCACGGTCCTGATTTCAGACGGTGAGGAATGCTCAACAGGTTTACACCGATGTTGTTAAATTCAGGCATTCTGTTATGGTGGTAAAGTCTTGGCGTGTGGCTGTAATGTCAAGAGGTAGATACAAACGTGCGTGCTAAGTGACTTGCGAAAACTTGCTAATCACCATCTTCTTTTGCCCAGAATCTATCCTATTTTCCGACTATATTCTATCGGTATGTTGACCTTTTTCCTAGCATTCCATATCGTGTAATTGGACTCTGAGGGTGAGACAAGGATTCAGATGTATCGCTCTATATTATCATTTCTGAATTTAATAAGTAAATTCTTTAGTTGCCTGGTCAATATCTCATCCGTGAATACTTATCGCTTGGATGCCTGTTGAGTTGTCACTTACGTCTGGCAGTACGTGTCTCGAGGACGGTTTCTTTGACGTATTTTGAGAGTAAAATTTGATTGGTGAATGTTTTTGCCTCTTGTGTTTTAGCAACATCTGTTGCATGTCGCATATGTTCCGTTATACCCTGTACTGCACGTTCCATATCGGCGGATGCCTTCGGTTGACTAGCTGGGTTTCAGTACTTTCCCAAGTATGATTTTATTAATCTCCAATGTTCCAATCTCAAACTTGTCATAAACCGATTTCTTCGTGTCTATATTAGCGTTGCAGTTGTAAATTTTAGAACGATAGCAGAGAGATCAAATATCCAATGGATAGGTACATAGTTTTATTTTAATCCGAAAAGCCCGTAAATAAGTTTCTTCACATTTCGCTATGTCATTTAACATTATATTTTTCCTTATAATTATGGCTCTACCATAAACAGTATTGATGGGCTGTACTTTGTATANAGTCCTTTGCATATCTTTTTCTACTGGTGTTTTGTTTATACAGGACTACTCAGGCTGACAGTACAATAAGGTAGAAAGCAATTGCAGGTGGGAAAGGTCGTTGGAAGAAGGAACACGATTCTCACTGGTGCTTTGTTTTCGAGAAAATTGTCTTTGAGAAATTCTTTTGAATACGTGTGCACTGGACTACCATTTAATTTATTTAGCCACTGTGAATAGCTTCTACTGTATGCACTGATTGTAATAATCAAGGAATGAGCTCTGTGAGTCTCAGCTCAGTCCTGTCTACTAATCTCTGATCGGTTCTGTTTAAAGAAGCGATACAGTAATATGAACTGATAAAATTTCTCGTTTAGAGATGTGCTCGTGTGTGAGCAGTATATATACAATAATGAATAAAATGTCAGGTTTCGCTAAAACATACGTTACAATAGTAAACGTCTTTCTTACTTTGCATCAGTTTATTGCACGTGAGAATGCAATATAAATTTTAAATAAATTGTAAAATTGTAATAAACATATATGTGTATTAATTGTGCGTAATAAAATATTTACAAATATTACATTAACATTTAAGAAAATAAAAAGAATTAATCCGTTTACCNATAATTTAAAAAAAATGTATAGGAATGGTAGAGGCCTGCAAGATGCAAAGTGCGTATAAGATGCACACAGTGGTTTTCGGGATCTGGGTATTACAATATTTTTGGCAAACTTCCATTAAATATTAAAATACTGCAGACCACTAACTGCGCTATATCTTTGATTTACAGCTACTACAGCCGTTTTGAGTAACTCTTTGACGATTATAACATCATTCCCGGGAGCTCTCTTATTATATGGATAAATCACGGTCCTGATTTCAGACGGTGAGGAATGCTCAACAGGTTTACACCGATGTTGTTAAATTCAGGCATTCTGTTATGGTGGTAAAGTCTTGGCGTGTGGCTGTAATGTCAAGAGGTAGATACAAACGTGCGTGCTAAGTGACTTGCGAAAACTTGCTAATCACCATCTTCTTTTGCCCAGAATCTATCCTATTTTCCGACTATATTCTATCGGTATGTTGACCTTTTTCCTAGCATTCCATATCGTGTAATTGGACTCTGAGGGTGAGACAAGGATTCAGATGTATCGCTCTGTATTATCATTTCTGAATTTAATAAGTAAATTCTTTAGTTGCCTGGTCAATCTCATCGGTGAATTCTTATAGCCTGGGTGCCTGTTGAGTTGTCACATTATGTCTGGCAGTATGTGTCTCAAGAATGTTTTTTATCACGTATTTTTAGTATAAAATTTGATCGGTGAATGTTTTTGCGTCTTGTGGTTTGGCAACATCTGCATACAGATTTGTTATATCCTGTACTGCATGTTCCATATCGGCGGACGCGTTCGATATGCTAGCTAGGTTCCAGTGCTCTCCCAAATTTGATTTCATTAATTTCCAATGTTCCGATATCAAACTTGTTATAAAACGATTTCTTCGTGTCTCTGTTACGTGTCTCTTAACGATAGCAGAGAGGTTAAATGCCTAATGTATTGGCAAATAGATTTATTTCAATCCATGATACTCCTTCATATTTTGCTATTTCAGTGAACGTTAAATCCTTCCTTATAATTATGGCACTAGCATGAACTGACTTTGTTAATGAACTGTGTTTTAAAAATATTAATGTAATTTTCATTTGCCAAGTTCGTCATTGAGACAAGCAAAAAGGCCAATTATTTGTCTATCTAAGAGCAGTCCTAATCTATGTTTGCATTGGGCCAATCGATCAGTGTTTGAAAGTATTGTTCTTAGTACAGCATCTTTTCGTACCATCATATTCTAGGCAGCGAAGATCCTGATTACAGTTTCGATGTTTGCTTTCATTATATGTAGTTCGCTACACCTTGATCGCAGACCGATGGTATTCGCGGTTCCGTGTTTTCGTTCTTATGTACTATGCTTCCATAAGGAGAAATCACAGCATGTTTATATTCAAACTGCTGTTGAACTCCGCTAATATTCCTATGATTACGGATTATGATCGCTACTAGCCGAAAACGATGACGAAGATCAACGTACGGATCGTATGGCGACCAAGTGAGGCAATATATGTCCAGCACGGGCGTAATTAACTACTCTGTGTCTGTTTCGTCCGAAACTTCTTTGGGTAGATTATTCGAACGAATGTCTACGTTCTTTTACGAAACGCAGACTGTTTTAAAACTTAACAAGATTTTATTTACAAAGGTNATTTCCGATTATTTGGATACTGTATATTGTCACTAGATCGATCTTAATTGGCGACAATTAGTGGGTAAGGGTTCCTTGAGGAGAGGTATGTGTTGACTTCGAATAGTTAGTGGACTGTATCCGAGTTTCGGAGTTTTTACCATTTTATACATAAGCGTTTCGACATTTTGATCATTTGACGCTTCGGCGTCCCGACGTTTCGACGTTCTGATCTTTCGTAGTTTTTATCTCTTGGCGTTTTTAACGAATAAGATAAGGGCGCATCTGAATGTCGTGACAGATTAAACATTGCGGCACCAAAGGAGTATCGAATGTCTTCGGCATTAAGGTACATTCCAAGGCGTAATAATTTTGCCGAAACTGTATTTCAAGGATTAACAGATAAATTTTTTGTGTGCTTGGCACTAAAACGCGATTGAACACAGGGGAAAGGCAGTCGATTCCAGGTAAAAATGGTCCAATATATTAAGTTGGGAAAAAAGAAATCCGTAATTTACAAAATTCTAAATTTTAATTTAGTATATGTAATCTATAAAATTTATATAAATTGATACTAGAGTGTGAAATTGTCAGTCACTATAGATCGCTTTTTATCCCTCGATGTTCCAATGAACTTAAAGCTGCGTTCATGATCTATCTTCTTCGTTTAACCCGCGTCAATTCTAAATAGGAATGCCAACCAGAGAAATTGGAGTCAGAGCGAGGGAAATTCATTGAAAAATGATTGTCGGATACTTCAGATGAAACGTGTATCGCAGGATTATAAGCGGTATGGAATTTATACCTTGTTATTTTGCAAAATGACACAGTTAAATTTTATTCCTCTTCCGTTACTCTTTTACTATATATATTTTCCTACATTTGATTTCAAACACTTTCTTACTATTACATATTATTGTGATATGTAAATTGAACAATAGACAGACATAAATCCTTTGAAATTGTTGTACAAATTAACGAAAAGATATCAAGAGTCGTTATAATTTTGGTTGGAAAGAAGGCGTCATTCGGTGTTCGTAATATTTGTCATATATGAATTATATACTAAAATCATTTTGTTAAGAAACTCATAGTGAAATTTTATTACATATCTGAAATTTTTGTCATGTCAGGTTCGTAAAAATATATTGTACATTTTATACTATGAAAAGTTTCCTGGATAAAAAATTAATCAAAGCACAGGCATTCCAAATATATGATGCACGTTACACGAAAAAAGCTTTGGTAATTACACAGGGCTTCTTAATGAAAATACATACTCAAAAATTNGTCGAGGATTAGAAAATTAGGAGTCCGCGAGTCAAGGGGCCTGGGTGGTAAAGAAATAAACCGTAGTTTCCTTGACTCGGGCGTCCGGCCTTTGGGAATGAATGGAGAGAGTGAACAATATATGTCACATGACTAAATCACAGTTACGATTCCTCCCATTCCACTTCGACTTCGACTTCGGCTTGGCTTTTCTCTCATCCATCACCATCGCATCTTCTTTTTAATATTTCTATAGTCAAACTAACAATCATCCGAATGCATCATGTCTACCTCCTTCTATATATAATTATCCTAATTTCCCCAATATTTATATCCACTTTTTATCCTCTAATACTAATTTTATACCTCTTAACCATGCTAATATCAGCATTCTCTTCTCTTTCAATTTACATGCTTTGTTTTTCTTCTTCATATTAGATTCTCTACATTTTCCTCAACACTTTCCAATGTCGTATAATCTATGTCAAAACTTATTTTAAAATTTAACATTCTTATTCCTTTCGCTCCTTTCATTTCTCATAAATTCTTATGTATTCTTATTATTCAATTCCTCGCTATTCGTTCTTCTCCTACCTTACTCTTTATACCAAAAAATTCTTTGCGTGCTGCTAATTACATTCATGGTAACAATAGGTTGATGCAAAATACCGCTATGTTTACTCTTAATAGCAAAACTATCGCAACCACAGGTTTTTTCATCCCTGCAAATTCTCATCTGTTCCTACATACCTTGTTAGATAAGTTTATACTAATACAACCCTTTACTCCACCTTTCCTATTTCTATCTCACTTCCAGTCTTAATAATCCACCCAAATTATTATTACTCATTCCTCCTCTTTTCCTCTCATTCAAATTTTTTATTCACATTTAAATTTCCTTCCCTTCAACCTCATTTCTAGCTCATCGTCTACGATTTTCCTACATTTACTATATTTCATTCAGATTCCTATGAATTCCAACAGATTCTTTCAAAACAATTTTTACCAATCAGTATAGCTGACTAAAAACTCATGCACTCTTCTCTAAAACATTCTTTTCTCTCATTATCGCCAGTATCTTCACAAATCCACAAATGTCACACACCCTGTATAATCCTATCATCTTCTATACCGAGATAAACCATACACTCGAAAACATAATACGCTCCAGTTATTACAGCAAAGGGACTACAATGTCATTGCATAATCAATCCAAATGTTCACAATTTTATAATCTTTTCTCATGCATAACAATTTTCTTATTTCTAATTCTTCTATACAGTTCAACTACATTACTCACTCGGTACAATATTCATTCAATTTCTTTCTAATTTCTTATTCCCGCTTCTTCTATACGATTCAAATTAGCTCAAGCAATTATTCAAATTCAACATTCTCCATAATTCTCATCCATATATTCCCTCCATATACAGTCATTCTACTTTCTAATCCAAGTAAATTCTCAATAATTCGATATTATAATAAGGCAAAATGTATTTACAATTTCGTTCACCTTAACTTCCAATCAGCTGTTTCTTCGTCTTTTCCCTATTAGCATGCCGTTATCCTTATAAATTAACCGGCATCTTTTACCTCTTATAAGGAACACTGCATTTTCTAATTCTATTCTTGTGTCTTCTCTTCTACATATTACATTCATTGTTATAGCTTTTTCAAGGATGGCTATCAATTCTTTCCAATTTTCCAATGGTATAAACCTTATTTCTGTTATTTTTAAAACTACTATTTCACTTTTTTTGTTTTACCTTACCATTAGAATCTAGTATCGAGGATTATCAACATCTGCCGTTTCTTTACCCATAGTAATTTCTGCTTTCCTTTCCAAACTTTCTTTTATGTAGTCATTATCAATCATTATATAATTTGAACCTCCAATTAGACATTTTTCACCTTCCACTAATGATATGCTAAACACGTTCTTCCTTCTACATCCTATTACATAAACGCCTTCCAAGTCCCATTCTGTGTCTGGTATTAAAGGTATTCACATTTAATAGAATATCTTTTTATTCTTACTGCTCAAACTCTTTAGTCTACCAATATCTAAATAAACTCAAAATTATCTTTCTTTGGCTTCATCGCGATAGTTAGTGTTCGTCATCCAATGCCTTCATTGGTTCAATCCATCTTTCTTCCTCAATTATCTCAGAGCTAAGCATACTTTCTTTTGATAATATTTAGTTAGTATTTCTATAGTTTCCCATCTTTCTCATTTCTCTAAATAACTTTTCAATTTCCTTCGTGCTATCTCAGTTTACAATTTTCCTCCTTAAAGCAGTTTCCTTCCTAATAATGCTTTTCCCATCCTTATCTTCATCCAATAATTTATCAATCTTCGCCTTTACAATCTTCGAGTCCTAGACTTCCAGTCTGCCCAATAATCATGTAGATACTCATCTTATCCTCTTTTCTACCGACTGTGTCTGTCTTATTATTTTTAACTCTAACGCAACGTTATCTAATGTATCTAATTTTCTTAAGCCATTATTTCAAATATACATTTCATCTTCCATGTCACATCTTTCACCACGATCTTTTCTCCTACTTTTCGCGACTTCACTTACGCTAATTAGTTGAGGAAATACATCATTAATATTTAATCCTATAAAAATATCTACTTCTTTTGTAGGCAGATATGCTCTTTCTATTTTCTCCTCAAATATTCCATTTTTCGCTTAACGCAACTATTTCTATTCCCAACACCATAGCCATTGTGCTCTAAAATAAACTTTAATTTTATTCCTATTCACCTTTCTTAATTGCCCCTCAATCTTTACTTCCCTTTACCACCCAACCAATTTTAAGAGTACCAATTAGTTATATTCGACCTAACCATTCTGTACCTACTTTATTGCTTTTCTGCTCTAAATTTTCCTTCGCTTTTAATTATCTTTCCTTCTTCCTCGACTTTCTATCCTTCATAACTTTTCTCCTATCTTTCTCCACCTTTTTCCAACTTAGCGTCCCATTCCCGACTCCCAAATTTAAGTTCCTTCTTTCTGTCTTCCCCGTATTCTATCCTTCATCACCCCGTGTCATCTCTCCAGCCATCCCTTTTCCATTCAGGGTCTGAACTCCTTCTTAAAATCTCATACATCTTCCATGCTTCCATTAACTCTCCGAAAATGCCTATATATAAATGTTTTAGTACACCTATTAGGTTATTGCCTCTCTTTCTTCTCTTTCTAATGTCAAATATTTTCCTACTTCATCAATCCTACTTCATTCAAACATGCACTCTTTGCCCTTCTTCCTTTTAACTAGTGCTTCGAGTAAATCCAGTCCCATTTTCTCTCCTAGTTTTATTCCTCTGTCTCTAATTATTGTTTCTTCCCTCTTTCTCATTCTTCGCAATTCTTCATTCATCCTCGCATCTTTCCCATTCTCGTTATTCTCATTCTCTCAAATGATTTTTTTAATACTTTTTCCATCTATCTTCCCATACTTCAAAGTGGTTCCTTATTCTCCAATATGTCTTCTATATTTCTAACTGTCCTATCCAATCTTCATTTCCTCTTCCCATTATTGCCAAATTCCACTGCCAGCCCAAGTTATGACTTTACTTTCGCCCTTCCAGTACATTCAACATACAAACATTCTTCTAATTCTATTTTTCTCTCCCTCATTCCATTTATTCTCCTATAATCCCATCTTGTCGTCATCTTTTATAATATCGTCTACCCTTCTTACCCATTTGCTCTTGTCCTATTCTCTCATAAATTCTCTAGTTAGTTTCTACCATGTAGTGTGCTATGCTTTCATTTTCAGTCCTTTCGCTAATTCCAAACATTTTTTCACCTGCCTCCTTCTTATTTTTCCCTCAAACTTCTCTGCTTTGATAATTCTCTCTATGTGAGACAGAATTCCACTGCTTTCCGCGCCTCTACATACACACTTCTACATACTTCAATTTATCCTTCTCCTACCTTCCATTCTTTCTTCATCTCCTTATTATTACTTGCCTCCACTATCTCATTTCCGCCAAGTCGAAGAAATCATACTCCTTCCTCAACATCCCAAACATCATTCCAATTCAGTCCATATACGTTTATCCAAATATTTTCATCACATAATTATATAATAAATTATTTCATTTTTATGCTTCCTATAATTCTCCTGTATTCTTCTTCCATTCTAATATCTTATAATCAAAAATATAAATTACTGTCTTTTTACTTTTAAATTTTTAGCTTCTCAAAATTTACCCCCCCCCCCCCANACCATTACCGTTGGTAAAATGCAATATCCTCCCTAATCCCGTACATTCTATTTCCATACCATCTATAATTCCACCAAAATTCAATATGAGTACAATCCGTTCAAAATTCAAATATACAAAATGTCATTTCATCATCCACACTACCAACCAACAATATATATTCCTTTCCAAATCCAAATACTTTTCATTCTCATTTATCTCCTTTCATTTGTTTACTCAATTTTCATACTAAAATATTTATATTCACAATTATGCCACGTACAACATACCTCGTTCCTCCAATTTTGAATAACAAATTAAATTTGTTATAAATGGGGTCTCGTATTTCGTAAAGAACCGAATAAAACTGTCACCCATTCCTTTCACTCACTTTCTTGTCCTCAAATTGGTTCAACCATTTACCAGTGCTCCAGTAAATCTAACCACTCATCATTTTTTTTTTTT
>NIJG01001159.1:8249-32794 GCA_002201625.1 Euglossa dilemma | reverse complement strand
GAGCATTCCCTACTGTTATAGGGTCACACTGTATAGTAAGGTCTTTGCTTCCGAGAACCAATCACGCTGTATAGAGGGTATAACAGCGTGCTTATTCAAAAAAATTGGAATTCATTTTAGAGGCGGGCACCTTAGTTTCATGGATGAATAAGGAGATCGAGAAACAACCTAGTCCAGAACGATACCACCATCTTTGAGAGTCTTACAGCTAAGACAGTACCATCACTTATCCTCTGATTCCAGAAGTGAAACAAGGTATTCCAGTAGTAAATCGACTGTGCACTATTGGCAATACACACTCTATTCGATGGTATAAATATTAAGTTGTATAGTGGAACCCTTGTACAAAGTTACACCGTGGTATAGGGACAAACTTTTTATCGAAGACCATACCTTCCGTGAAAATAAACCGCTTTATCGAAAGTATAACTATTTGTACACAGAAAAAATTAGTGTACATTTTCCATTCGATCGCCTCAATTTCATACATGAATTAGAAGGTCTAGTATCAAACCGATCGAGAACGTTACCACCCGCTATGATATTCGAACGGCAATGTCAATAACTTCACCTGTCCTTTCATACAGAGGAACGAACAAGGTATACCAGTAGTAAGTCCACTATACAGTTTCGGCAGTAGGCACCTCAATTCGCGGTATATGTAAAAAGTAACAGAGTCAAACCGTGGAAGAACATTACTTACATTTATAGAATCAAGCTTTTTAACGAAGGCCTTAACTTCAGAGCAGATATCGCGCTGTATCGAGAGTACGTACTCGTGCTCAGAGAAGCAAATTATTGTACTTTCTATTGTTGGGCACCGTTATTTCATATAGGAATTAAAAGGTCGAGGATCAAACCGTTAGAGGACGATACCACCTTATATGGAAGTGGAACGGCTAAGTCAATAGCTTCACGTATCCTGAGATACCGATAATCAAACGGAGTACTCCGGGAGCAAAGCCGCTGTTCACTTTTGGTAATGGACACATTAACTCGCAGCACGAATATTGCAGTAGAAGGCCAAACCGTCGAAGAACATTCCATGTTCATAAAGAGTCATTCCTTTTACCGAATCCATTATCATCCTAGAAACTAACCCCCTGTTGCGAGTGTCATGCTTAGTGCGCACAGAACCAAATTAATTGACACTATAGCAGAGGCACACAATATTTTCGGATATGAATGAGAAGATCGATAGCCAAACCGTTCCAGATCGTTACCAACTTCATTGCGTATGACACATGTACGGAAATAGATTCACCTATCCTGTGATTCAGAGTCACACCAGGTGTGTCAAGAGTATANGAACATAACCCGCTGTATAGATGGTATAAATTCGTGCTCAGAGAAACAAGTTAGCAGACATTTTGGCAGAAGCATACATCAGTTTCATGTAGCAATAGGAAGGTCGATCGTCAAACAGTCCGAGTACGTTCCTGCCTTCTTTGAGATTCGAACGACTAAGATAATAGCTTCAGATATCCTGTGTGTTCGAGAAACATAACAGATATTCCAGGAGAAATTCCGCTAAGCAGTATTAGCAATAGAAACCTCAATTCGCGGTTTGAATATTAAGGCACGCTGTCAAACCGTCGGAGAACATTACTAATTTGTTATAAAGTGAAACGTTTTACCGAAGACCATAGCCTCCAAAACAATAACCCGCTGTACGGAAAGCACAAGAACGTGAGCAGAGTTACGAATTAGTATACGTTTTAGTGACGAGCACCTTGATTTCACGCATGAATTAGAATATCGATGGTTAAACCTTTCGAGAACGATACCACCTTCTCTGAGAGACCAACGGAGAAGACAATAGCTCAACGTATCCTATCATGCCGAGTGTCAAACCAGGTATTCCGGAAGTAAATGCGCAGTATCGTATTGTAATAAACACCTTAATTCTCGGTATGAAAAATGAATTACAGATTCACGCCGCTGTATATCGTTACAAATTGGCATGGAGTCAAACTATTTTCCGAAGGCCTTACCTTCCGAGAACTTATCGCGCTGTTTCGAGAGTTTATCTTCGAGATCAGACAATCAAATAGGTACACATTTTAGTGACGGTCACCATACTTTCATGTTTGAAGTAGAACATCGAAGGTCAAACCATTCGAGAACGCTACATCCATCTTTGTGAATCGAACGGCTATGTCAATAGCTTCACCCATTCTGTTATTCCTACAGCCAAACCAGGTATTCCGGTTGTAAATTCACTGAACAGTATTGNGAATATTAAAGCAGTGTATAAAACCCTTGTAGAGCTTTACCTATTCGCATAGAGTCAAACCTTTTACCGAAGACCTCACCTGCCGTGAATCTAAATCGCTGTATCGAGAGTATAACTACGTTTTCTCAGAAGCAAGTTAGTATACATTATAGTGACGGGCACCAAAGTATCATGTGTGAATTGGAAGATCCAGGTTCAAACAAGTCCAGAACGTTACAAACTTCTTTGAGTGTTGAGCGGCTTAGTCAGTAGCTACAACTATCACGCGGTTCCGAGGGCCAGGCCAGGTATTCCGGAAGTAAAACCACAGTGCAGAATTTTCAATGGACACGTTCATTCACGGTATGAATATTAAATTAGAGGGTCAAACGCTTGTAGAACATTACCTATTGTTATAGTGTCATGTTTTTCGCAAGGCTTCACCTTCCGAGAAACAATCCCGTTGTATCTGTGGTATAGCTACGTGTTTAGAGAAGAAAATGTTTATTCAATTTAGTGACGGATTCGTTTTTTTCACGGATGAGTATGGAGATCGCGAGTCAATGCGTTCCCGAATGTTATCACCTTTTTGAGAGTCGTACAGCTGAATCAGTAACTACACCGATCCTGCTATTCTGATGGTCCAACCAGATATTCCGGTAGACAATCCCCAGTGCAGTCTTACCATTAGACACACTATTTCACGGTATAAATATTAAAGTACAGTGGCTCACCTTTGTGGAACCTAACATATTGGTATAAGGTCAAAAGTTTTACCAAATATCCAACACTCCGAGTACCTGATCCGCGGTATCGAGAGCATATCTCCGTAATCAGAGATACAAATTAGCATACATTTTAGTATCGGTCACCTTAATTTCGCGTATGAATCAGAAAATCGGGTGCCAAACCGTTAGAAATCGTTACCACCCTCTTTCTGAGGCGAACGTCGGAGTCAATAGATACACCTATCCCGTGATTCCGAGAGTCAAACCGGGTCCACGGAATTAAGTGCACTGTACAGTACACGTAACTACACCATAATTCGCTGTATGAATATTAAAGTACACCGGCATACTGTTGCAGGACGTTACTTATAGCTACAGAGTCGATCCTTCTACCGAACGCATTACCTTCCTAGAAACTGATCCGCTGTATCGAAATTAGATCCTCTTGTTGAGAGAATCAAATTGGTACACGTGACGGGTATATGTGACGGGCGCCTTAATTTCGTGTATGAAATGGAAGATCTGGAGGCAGACTGATCCAGAACGTTACCACATTCTATGAGAGTTGGACGGCTAAGTCAATAATTTCACCCATCCTGCGATTCAAACAAGCCAAACAGATATTCCCAGAGTATATCCGCCGAACAGTATAGGCCAAAGGCACCTTAATACAGTGTATGAATACTAAAGTCGCACGTCATATCGTTGCAGAACGAAACCTATTCGCATGTCGTCAATCTTCTTACAGAAGGCCTTATCTTCCGAGAAGCCCATCCCGCTGCACCAAGTGTCTTGCTCAGTGTTCAAGGTAGCAAATTAGTTGCATTTACTCCGGGAATACATGGTTTGACTCTTTGAATATTGGAATACGTCAAGCCACGGACTTAGCCGTTCTTCTCTCAAAGAAAGTGGTAACCTTCTCGAACGGTTTGACCCTCGATCCTCTAAATAATATATGAAATTATGGTGGCTGTGACTAAAATTCATACTAACTTCCATGTCTGAACACGAAGCCACACTCTCTATACAGCTGGATTGCTTCTAGGAAGGTAAGGCCATCGATAAAATATTTGACTCTATACCAACAGGTCACTGTCTACAACGGTTTGACTCTCTATATTAAAATTAATACCGTGATATAGGGTATCTAAGGCCAATACTGTACGGCGGATTTATTCCCGGTATATATGGTTTGATTCTCGGTATCAGAGGGTATGTGAAGCTACTGACTTAGCCGTTCGAATCCCAAAGAATGTGGTAACGTTCTAGAGCAGTTTGACTCTCGGGTTTGCTATTCAGTAATGAAAATAAGGTTTCCGTCTGCTAAGATGACTACTATTTTGTTTTCGTGAGAACTAAGCAAGACACTCGCTGGTTCGGTGTTCGTTCCAGGAAGATAAGTTGTTCGATGAAAGGTTTGACTTTATACTAGTTGGTAACGTTCTCGAACGGTTTCCCGCTCAACTTTAGTACCCATACAATGAATTAATGTGTCTATTGCCAATAGTGCACATCAGATTTACTCTCGGAATACCTGGATTGACTCACGGAATCACAGGATATGTGAAGCTATTGCCATAGCAGTGCGACTCCCAATGAAGGTGCTAACGTTGTCGAACGGTGTAACTTTCGATATTCTTATTCATACATGAAGTTGCGTACGACAGATCGGAGCGGCGTTCTGCATGTTCTCGATATCATCATTAACCACGATTTTGAACCGTATCCATCATTTCATACTTTTTCTATTTATTTATTCATTCCGTAATTTACTGTCATGAATCTTCCGATTTTTTTGAAAATTTCAGTTTTTAGTTGAAGAAGTTGAAAGTCTTAGAAAAATTGTCATTGGAACTAGTTGAGTACACGTTTATGGCAATATCTTCTTAATTTGTTTGTAACTATATATGATTGCCTCTGTATGTACTTGCGTTGTAAGAACGACACGGCTGGAGTGGACTTGTAGTTGCATATGGTACATCGGAGGAACGCTAATTGATGGTCTACGTTAATTTCTTTAACTTTGAACTTCTACCATTTGCATTTCCTCCCAGGTATCTATATATTTCTACATACTGTAACTTATTTCTGTGATTTCTCCGATTATTTTCTCAATTTTTATTTACTAATATTAAGAATTCGATGCTTTATTAAGAGCGCCTTTGGAATTAGTTGAGCCTACGTTTATGACCATATCTTGAATTGCTTGTTGTTGCATAATATGATTGTGTCTATACGTACTTATGCTCCCGGAATGACACGACTGGAGCAGAATTGTAGTTCATTACGGTATATCGGATTGTCGCGTTTCGGTACATCACAGTATCCGTACCAGCGCACTGGTGTGATACGACCGGAGTGGAATTGTAGTTGCATACGGTACATCGGAACGACGCTACTGGATGGCATTCGATAATGTTTTTAACCTTGATATTTTACAGTATGAATTTTTTCCCACTTCTTTATTTATTTGCACATACTGTAAGTTACTGCTATGATATTTTCACTTTTCCTGAAAAATACATTTTCAGAAATAAAAAATTGGAGGATTTGAATAAAATTGGAAATATCATAACAGTAGATAGCAGAATGTTGAAATAAATCGTGAATATCGACAGAATGTATTCGGCACAATATCAAGGTTAGAGAAATTAACGAAGATAATACTGTAGTACCTGTACCATATGCCGAACACAACAGCAAGACCATCACAGGTGTGTCGCTCCAGAAGCGTATGTACGTATAAAGACAATTAAAAATAAGTTTCCTCATAATATTGGCATAAACGTACACTCAACTAATTCCAAAGACCTTTTACTGATTAATACAATTTTTTAAGGCAAGCATTGAAAATTGTGAAAGGAATTGGGGATATCAAAACAGTAAATTACAGTATGCAGACATAAACAGAGTACAGGTCAAACACAATCATATGGAATAGCAATCAGTTTATCAAAATATTGTCGTATGCGTACACTGAACTAACTCCAAACATAATTTTCATAAGAAATAAAAATTTCGTTAATTAAAAATTGAAAACTTTGACAGAAATCGAAAATATCATAATCGTAAACTGCAGCTTGCGTAAATAAGTAGGAAAATGGGGAAAAAGCATACGGTACAAAACCAAGGTTAATGAAATTAACAAATGCCATGCAGTAGTGTCGCTCCGAAGTACCGTACGTAACATCAAGTAAAATCCGTTAGTGACGATCCTGTGCGCTGCTATGCATACGGCCAAGTACGGTATCCCGACAATCCGATACAACGTAACCAACTACTATCCGACTCCAGTCGTGTCGCTCCGGGATAGTAGGTACGTATAAAGACATTCACACAATGTAACAACAAATTATACAAGGTTTGGTCATAAACATACACTCAAGTAATTCCAAAGGCGCTCCTAAACAAAATACAATTTCTAAATTTAGTAAATAAAAATTGAGACAAAATCGATGAAGTCACAGCAATATATTATAGTGCGTAGAAATAAATTGCAAACATGCGAGGAACTGCATATGGTACAAGGTTAAAGAAATTAACGAACACCATCCATTAGCGTTGCTCCCATGTAACATACGCAACTTCAAGTCCACCACGGACTTGTTGCTCCGGAATCGTAGGTGTGAATACAGATAATCATATAAAATAACAACAAGTTTAACAAAATATTGTCATTATCTTAAACTCACCTAATTCCAGGAACACTTTTACTAAGAAATACAACTTTTTTTTAATAAAAATTGAAATTGCGAAAAAAAATCGTAGACAACAAGGCAGTAAATTACAGTATGTGTTAATAAATGGAAGGCTGGGATAAAATGCATACAGATCAATATTAAGGTTAAAAATATTAAAAAGACCACACAACGGTGTGGCTTCGATGCACCGAACGCAACTGCAGGAGCCAACACAAGACCACACAGAATGCCGCACCGATCTGCCGTTCGCAACTACAAGACGACTCCGGTAGTGTCGCTCCGACAGCGTACCTACGGCTCAGACAAGCATATAAAATAACCACAAGCATAATATGATATTGTCATAATAGTAAATTCAACTAATTCAGAAGACATTTTTACTAGAAAATACAATCTTCAAAGCTAAAAGCTGTAAATTTCGAAAAACAAAACTAATATATCATAATAGTTATTTACAGGTGGTACAGATAAATAGAAAACAGGGGAAAATATGCATACGGTACAATACAAGGTTAAAGAAATTAATAATGACGATACAACACTGTCGGCCCTATCTATCGGACGCTGCTACATGACCACTCCAGCCGCGACGCTCCGGAAGCGCTGATACGCATACAGACAATTCTATAAAATAACAATGAATTTAACAAAATATTATTATAAACGTTCACTGTACTAACTAGATGGCACTTGACCTAAAAAATACAATAATGTAAACAAAAAGTTGGAAGTTTTAAAAAAATGGGAATTATCATAACCGGTAATTACAGTTTGTTTAAATACATAAAAAACTGGGGAAAAATGACAACGGTACATAACTAAGTTCGAACAAAATAACGAGGACCTTCCAGTATGCCGCGCTGATCTGCCATAAGCACTGCAAGACCACTCCAGGCGTGTCGCTATGGAAGCGTAGGTACCCATACAGACGGTCATATAATATCAAATTAATTTTAACAATGTAATGTCATAATCTCCTAAAATAATACAATTCCTGAAATTATAGAATAGGACTTTTAAATAAAGTCGACAATATCATACCAGTAAATTACAGTATGTACATATAAATAGTACTATGCTACTCATAAGTGCATACAGTACAATATCAAAGCTAATGAAGTCAACTACGACCATACAGTAGTGTGGCACCTGTCTTCCCAACGCACCTACAGGTCAGCACCAGTCGTGCCGCTCCGGCGCCGAAGGTACGTATAGGGATACTTATATAAAATGACAAAGAACATAACAGAATATTGTAATAAATGTTAACTCAACTAATTCCATAGTCACTTTTCCTAAAAAATACAGTCTTTGAACATAAAGACTGGAAGTCATGAAACAAATCGAAAATATCGTAGAAGTAATTTGCAGTATGTGTTATTAAAGGGATTGCTGTGATAAAATTCATACGGCACAGTATCCTGGTTATGAAATTAACGAGGACCATCCAGTAGTGTCGTTCCGATCTGTTGAACGCAACTACAAAATAACTCCAGCAGTGTAGTATCGGAAGCGTAGGTACGTATAGAGACAATCATATGAAATAACAATAAGAGTACAAAATAATGTCATCATCATATACTCATCTAACTCCAAAGACTCTATTACTAGGGAATACAATGTTATAAACTAGAAACTGATAGTTTCGAAAAAAATCGGAAATATCATTACAGTAATTTGCATTGTGTAGAAATAAATAGAAAACAGCGAAAGGATGCATACGTTAGAATATCAAGGTTATGGAGGTCAACGTAGATCATACCCTAGTTTCGCTCCGATCTACCGAACGCAAATACAGGATCACTCCAGCCGTGTCGCTCCGACAGCGTAGGTACTTGTACAGATGATCATATAAAATAGCAATATTTTCAACATGATAATGTCATAAACGCACACTCATCTAATTTCAAAGGCACTTATACTAAGAAATACAATTTTTTAAAATATCAGTTGAAAATTTCGAAGAGGATCGAATATATAATAACAGTAAATTACAGTATTTACAAATAAATAAAAAAACTGCTTCAGAATGTATATGGTACAAAACCAAGGTTAAGGGATTAACTGTGACCATACAGTTGTGACGCTTGGACTTGCCGTATACAACTACAAAACCTCGACAGCCGTCTGGTTGGTCGATTCCGGATGGGTTGGTACGTATACAGACAATACTATAAAATGACAGCAAGCATAACATATAATACTGGAATAAACGTAAGCTCAACTAATTCAAAAGGAACTTTTACAATGAAATAAAATTTTTTTAAATAAAAAATTAGAATTTTGTAATATATCGAAAATATCATAATGTTAATTTACAGTATGTATAAAATTTTACACTGAAATCTTACAGCGAGGGCATTTACTTTTCGCGAACCTAACCTGCTGTATCGATAGCTTAACTACGAGTTCAGAGATATAAATTAGTATAAATTTTAGTGACGGGCACTTTAATTGCATGTATGAACAAGAAGTTTGAGGGTCAATCCGTTAGAGAACGATACCACCTTCTTTGGGATTCGATAAGCTAAGTTAATGGCTTCACGTATCCAGTGATTCCTAGAGCCAAACGGGGTATTTCCTGGCGTAAATCCCCTGAATGTTATAGGCAACAGACACCTTAATTCACAGCATGTGTATTAAAGTAAGGAGTCAAATCTTGTGAGAACATTACCAGTTCCTACAAGGTCATTCTCATTACCGAATACGTTACCTTCCGAGAACCTATGCCGCTGTGCGAAGTGTCTTGCCAAGTGTTCTCCGAAGCAAATTAGAAGACATCTTAGCAGACGGACACGCTATTATCATGCATGAATATCAAGATCGACAGTCAAATCGTTCGAGAATGCGTCGACCACTTCTTTAGCTCGCACAGCTGAGTCAATAGCTTTACCTGTCCTTCGATACCGAGAGCTGGACAAGGTATTCCAGTAGTAAATCCGCTGTACAGTTTTGGCAATAGGCACGTTAATTCACTGTATGAGTGACAAAGTAGGGAGGCAAACCGCGGAAGAACATTACGTACATTTGTAGAGTCAAACTTTTTAACAAAGGCCTTAACTTCCGCGACGCTAACGCGCTGAATCGAGGGTACGACCTCGTGATCAAGGAAGAACGTTATTATACATCTTAGAGTCGGGCACCTTAATTTCACGTATGAATGAGAAGGTATAGTGTCAAACCGTTCGAGAACGTCACCAACATCTTTGGGGATTGAACGGCTGAGTCGGTAGCTTCACCTATCCTGTGACGCCGAGAGTCACACCTGGAGTATCAGGAGTCAATCCGCTGAAGAGTATTGACAATAGAGAAATTTATTCACGGCGTGGATATTAAGGGACAGAGTCATACCGCTGGAGAACGTTACCCATTGCTATAACGTCGCACTCAATACCGAATACCTTACCTCTCGAGAACATAACACGCTGTATCGAGAATATAGCATCTTGTACTAGGAAGCAAATTAGCTTACATTTTAGAGACGGTACGCTTAATTTCATATGTAAATTAGAAGATCGAGGGTCAGAAAGTTCGAGAATGGTATCTACCTTCCTTGATATAACGGCGAAGATAATAGCTTCACTTATCCAGGGATTCCGATCGTCAAACCATGCACTCCGGGGGTAAGTGCCCTGTACGGGATTGGCAATAGACACCTTAATTCACGGTTCGAATATTAACGTGGTGCGTTAGACCGTTTTGTGTCGGGCACCTAAACTTGATGTATAAATTAGAAGATCGAGTATCAACCCGCTCGAAAACGCTGGAATCGTCTGTGAGAGACGAACCGCTAAGTCAATAGCTTCACGTAGCCTGCGATTCCGAGAGTTAAAGTAGGTATTCCGGGTGTACATTCGCTAAACAATACTGGCCATAGACACCTTAATTGACGGTTTGAATGTTCAAGTAGAGCGTCAAACAATTTTAGTGCGGTACCAAGTGGTAAAAAGTGAAACCTTTCACCGAAGACATTTCGCTCCGAAAAACTGACTACGTGTATCGAGAGTATAACTTCGTGTATGTAGAAGGAAATTAGTCTCCATTTCGGAGACGGGCACCTTAACTTCATCTATGAATTAGAAGTTCGTCGGACAAACCGCTCGTGAACGTTGCCTCCTTCTGTGAGAGACGAACGGCTACGTCAATAGCTTCACCTATCCTGAAGTTTCGAGAGTCAAACCCGGTGTTCCAGGAGTAAATCCGCTGAACAAGAGTGGCAATAGACATATTAATTCACGGTATCAATGTTAAAGCAGATCCCCAAACCGTTGAAGAACGTTACCGATTTGTGTAAAGTCAGACGCTTTACCGAAGGCCTTACCTTCCGAGATCCTGACCCGCTGGGACGAGAGTATATCATCGTTTCCAGGGGAAGAAGTTAATATCCATTTCAGTGACGGGCACCTTAACGTCGTGTATGAATTGGAATCTCGAGTGTCAAAACGTTACAGAACGACACCACAGCCTTGGAGAATATAGCGGCTAAGAGAATAGCTTCAACCATCCTATCTCTACGTCTGTCAATCCAGGTATTCCTGGAGTAAATGCCCTCTACGTTATTGTCAATGGACAACTTAATTCACGGTTTTAATATTGAAGCGGGCCGTCAAGCCGTTGTGGAACATTACCTGTTCGTATAGGGATAAACACCTTACAGAATGCCAGACTCTCCGACAAACTGACCTGCTGCATCGAGAATATAAAACCGTATTCAGACGTACGAACTGGTACACATTTACTGACGTGCACCTTAACTTCATGCATAAATTGGAAGGTAGATGGCCAAACCGTTCGAGAACGTCACCACATTCCTTGAGGTCCGGACGGCTAAGTCAATGGCTCACATATCCTGTGATACTGAGAGTCAAACCAGGAATTCTGAGAGTCTATCCGCAGTACAGTGTTGGTAATAGACTACTTAATTTCCTGTATAAATAGTAACATAGAGATGCGAACAATCGTAGAACGTTACTTATTGGTATATGTTCGAACTTTATACCGGATACCTTACCCTCCGAGAACATATCTCGCTGCAGCAAGTGTCTTGCTTAGTGTTGAAGGAAACAAATTAGTAGGCGGACAAGTTAATTTCATGTATCAATATGACGATGGAGAATCAAATATTCCGAGAACGCTACCACCTCTATTGAGAGTCGCATGTATGATGCAAAAGCTTCACCTTTCCAGTGATTTTGAGAGACAAACCATGTATTCTGGGAGAAAATCCGCTGAACAGTATTGGCAATAGACACATTAATTCGCCGTGCGAATATTAAAGTAGAGCAGCAATCTGTTTCAGCGCGATACCAATTGGTATAAAGTCAAACGTTACACTGAAGGCCCTACACTCCGAAAGCCTATCCATCTATATGTAGGGTATAACTACGTGCTCAGAGAAACAAATTAATATGTCATTTTAGTGACGGCCATCTTAATTGCATGTACGGATTAGATGATGGAGCGTCAAACCCCTCCAGAACGATCGAACATTCTGTGAGAGACGAACGGTTAAGCCAATAAGCTCCACCTATCCTGAGATTCTGAGGGACAGTCCAGGAATTCCTGGAGTCAATGCGCTATACACTATTTTCAATGGACAAGTTAATACAGGCTTTGAATGCTAAGGTAGAGCATCAAACTGTTTGAGAACGTTACCGGTTGTAATAAAGTCAAGCGCATTACCGAAGACCCTACCATCTGAGAAACTTTCCCGCTGCATTGTGAGTATAACTTTGTGATCACACATACGAATTAGTATGCATTTTATTGTCCCGCAACTTAATTTGTGTATGAATTCGAATTTCTAGTGTATTGTAACAGTATTGGCAAGAGAAACATTATATCACGGTTCGAATATTAAGTGTAGGGAGCCAAACCGTTTGTGAACGTTACCAATTCGTACAACGTCATATTCTTTACCGAAGATCTTACCACACCAGATATTATCGCAGAGTATCGAGAGTATAACTTCGTTTTCAGACGTACAAATAACTATACACTTTAGTGGGGGGCAACTTAATATCATGTATGAATGAGAGGATCGAGCGTCAAGCAGTTGGAGAACGTTTCCAATTCGTATAGAATCGAACGCTTCACCGAAATCCTTACCCTCCAAAAGCCTTACGCCCTGTACCGAGAGTATATCATGGAGTTCAGATGATCAAATTGCTATACGTTTTTGTGGCGAGCACCTTAATTTCAAGTATGCTTCAGAAGATCTAGTGTCAAACCCTTTGCGCTCATTATCCCCTTCTTTGAGGATAGAACGGCAAAGTCAATAGCTTCACATATTTTGTGATACCGAGATTCAAACAACGTATTTCAGTAGTAAATCGGCTGCAGAATATTGGCAATAGACACCCTGTTTCACGGTACAAATATTATGCTAGAGAGAAATTGATGTACAACGATACCCATTTGTATAGCGACAAACTTTTTACCGAAGGCCTTACCATCCGGGAACCCAGCCCGTTCTTTCGAGAGTAAAACAAGGTGTTCAGAGGAACAAATGTGTATACACGGAATTGCTGGGCACATTAACAAACCAATCGAGATCATTAACACCTTCTGTGAAATACGAACAGCTAAGTAAAAATTCTCCAATCCTGTGATTCCATGAGTAAAACCAGCTATTCCGGTGGTACATCTGCTGAACTGTAATGGTAACATTCATCTCAATTTACGGTTCGAATATTAACGTAGAGCGTCAAACTGTTTGAGTGTGTTGCCAATTCGTATGAAGTCAAACACTTTACTGGAAACCTTACACGCCGAAAGCCTAACCAGCTGTATCGAGAGTGTTACTTAGTGTTCAGAAAATTAAATTAGTATTCATTGCAGTGATGGACGCCTTATCTTCGTGTATGAATTAGAATATCGAAGGTCAAGCTGTTCCAGAACATTAGCACCTTCTGTGAGAGACGAACAGCTAATTCCATAGCTTCACATAACCTGGGGTTCCGTGAGTCAAACCGGGTATTCGAAGAGTAAATCCGCCCAACAGTACTGCCAAAGGACATCTTAATTGACGGCATGAATACTAAGGTAAAGAGTCAAACCGTAGGTGACCATTGCAAGTTGGTAAAAAATCATTCTTTTCACAGACTACCATAACTTCCAAGAACGTAATAACCGGCTGCAGGAAGTGTCCTGCTTTCTGTTGAGAGTAACAAATTAGTATTCAATTTGGTGACGCGCACCGTAATTTCATGCATGAATATGAAGGTAGAGGGTCATACCGTTCCAGAGCTTTATCACGTTCTCTGAAATTGAACGGCTAAGACAATAGTTTCTGCTATCCTGTGATTCCGAAAGTTAAAACAGGTATTCGAAGAGAAAATCCGCTGAACAGTATTGGCAATGGACATTATAAGTCACATTTTGATACTAATCTAGTTTGTCAAACCGTTTGAGACCGATACCAGTTGCTACAAACACAAATATTTTACTGAAGGCCTTACAAACCGAGGACCTGACCCGTTGCTTCGATAGTATATCTTCGTGTGCATAAAAAGATATTAGTATTCGTTTCAGAGATGGACATCATATCATCGTGTATGAATTAGAATTTCGAGTGTCAAACCGATCGAGAACGATGCCACCTCTTTTGTGAGTCGCATGGCTAGAGCCATAGCTTCACCGACCCTGTTATTCCGATAGTCAAACCTGGTATTCCTGGAGTCAATGCCCTGTGCGGTATTGGCAATAGTCGCCTTAATTCATGGTTTCAACATTAAAGTCGAGCGTCAATCCGTTTGTGAAAGCAAGCAAATGATATTAAGTACAACGTTTTACTTAAGGCTTTACCCTCCGAAACCATAACCCGCTGCATCTGATGTATAACGACGTGTTCAGAGACGGAAATTAGTATTCACTATAGGAACGTCATCTTAATTTAATTTATGAATTAGAAGATCGAGGGTCAAACAATTCGAAAAGGTTACCAGCCTCAGTGAGACATGATCGGCGAAGACAATAGCTTCACATATCCTGTGATTCCGAAAGCTAAACCTGATATTCCGGGCGTAAATGCGCTTTACAGTATTGGCTATAGAAATCTCTATTCGCGGTTTGAATATTAAAGCAGGCCATCAAGCCTTTGTAGATCATACCTATGCATGTAGGGTTAATCTTCTTACAGAATGCCTTACCTTCCGAAAGACTGGCCAGCTGTATCGAAAGTATAACACCGTGATCAGAGGTACGAAGCGGTATACATTTTAGCATCGAGCAACTTAATTTCGTCCCTGAATTAAAAGATCGAGGGTCCAACTGCCCCAGAACATTACGACCATCTGTGAGAGATGGACGGCAAAGCTAATATCTTCACCCATACTGCGATTCCGAGAGTCAATCCGCTGTAGACTATTGGCAATGGACACTTTAGATCACGTTTTGAATGTTAAAGTACTGAGTCAAACACTTCTCGAGCGTTACATATTGGTGTAATGTCAAAAGTGTTAAGGAAGACCATACCCTCCGAAAACCTAACCCTCCATATCGAGAGTAGAACTCCGTGTCCAGAGAAACAAAATTAGTATTCATTTCAGTGTCGGGCACCGTATCTTCGTGTATGAATTAGATGATCGGTAGCCAAACGGATCAAGAACGTTGCCACCATCCGTGAGAGACAAACGGCTACATCAGTAGCTACACCTACCCTGCGATTCCGACAGTCAAACCAGGTAGTCTGGGAGTAAATGCGCTGAACAGTACAGCCATCAATCAGACACATTAATTGACGGTTTGAATATTAAAGTAACACGGCAAATCATTGTAGGAGGTTACCAATTTGCCTGTAGTCAAACTATTTACCGAAGGTCTTTCCTTCCGAGAACCTAACCCGCTCTAGCGAGTGTATAGCATAATGTTGACTGAAGCAAGTTAGTAGGCACTTTAGCAGACGCACACCTTATTTCCATATGTGAAAAACAAAACCGAGGGTCAGACCGTTCGAGAACGTTACCACCTTATTTGCTAGCCGCACAGCTACTTCAATAGCTACACCGTTCCTGTGATTCCAGGTGTAAAACCAGTTCTTCCGGGAATAAATCCCCTGTACAGTATTGGCAGTTTACACCTTAAGTCATGGTATCAATATTAAAATACCGCGTCAAGCATTTTGAGAACGTTACAAATTGCTATATATTCTAACGCTTCACCGAAGACCAACCCTCCGCAAAACTAACCCGCTGTATCTTGAGTAAAATTTCGTGTTCAGAGAAAGAAATTTGTGTTCAGTTCAGTGTTGCGCACCTTAATTTCAAGTATGATTTAGAGGATCGAGGGACAAACCATTTGCGAACATAGCCCCCTTCTTTGAAGATCGAACGGCAAAGTCAATAGCTACACATATTTTATTATTCCGAGAGTCAAACAACGTATTCCAGTAGCAAATCGGCTGTATAATATTGGCAATAATCACCCTGTTCCACGGTATACATATTAAGCTAGAGAGAGCAACCGATGTACAACGTTACCCATTTGTATAGCGACAAACTTTTTACCGATGTCCTTACCATCCGAGAACCTAACCCTCTGTATCGAGAGTAAAGCAGGATGTTTAGAGGAACAAATGTGTATACATGGTACTGCCGGGCACATTAATTTAATGAATGAAATGATAGATCGATTGTCAAACCAATCGGGATCATGAACTCCTTCTGCGTGATATGAACACCTAAGTAAAAATTCACCTATCCTGTGATTCCATGAGTAAAACCAGGTATTCCGGAGGTACATCTGCTGATCTGTATTGGCAATGGGCTCCTCAATTTACGGTTCGAATATTAACGTAGAGCGTCAAACTCTTTGACTGTGTTGCCAATTTGTATGAAGTCTAACGCTTTACTGGAGTCCTTCCACGCCGAAAGCCTAACCTGCTGTATCGAGAGTATAATTACATGCTCAGAGAATCAAATTACTATATATTTTAGTGACGGGCACCTTAATTGCATGTTGATTAAGAAGATCGCGTGTCAGACCGATCGTGAACGTTACCATCTTCTGTCAGACACGACCGGCTAAGTCAATATTTTCACCAATCCTGTGATCCTGAGATTCAAACCAGGTATTCCGAGAGTAAACCCGCTGAACGGTATTGGCATGAGACGCCTTATTTCACGTTTTCAATATTTAAGCAGAGCGTCAAACCGTTCGAGAGCTTTACCAATTGGTATTGAGTAAAACATTTTACCGATGGCCTTACGTTCCGCGAACCTGACCAGCTTCATCGAGAGTGTAACTTCGTGATCAGTGGAAGAAGTTAGTACTAATTTCATGGAGGGTTACCTTAACTTCATGTATGGATTAGAATATCGGGAACCAAACCACTAGAGAACGTTGCCACTTTCTTTGAGAATCGAATGTCTGATTCAATATCTTCACCTTTCATACGATTCCGGGGGCCAAAGCAATTATTCCGGGAGTACATCCGCTGGCAAGTATTGGCAATTGACGCCATAATTCACGGTTTGAATATAAAAGTAGAGTGACAATCCGTCGCAGGTCATAACCAATTCGACTAAAGTCATTCTTTTTACCGAATACCTTACCTGCCGATTATATTCACCTGCAGAAGGGAGTGTCTTGCTCGTAGTTTACGGAAACAAATTGGTGTTTATTTTAGCAGGCGGACACTGCATTTTCATGCATGAATAGCAAAATTAAAAGTCAAACCCTTCGAGAACGATACCACCTTTTTTGAGAATAGAACGCCTGAGACAACGACTTCACCCATCCTGTGATACGGAGAGCCATGGGAGGTATTCCGGGAGAAGTCTGCTGATCAGGATGGGCATTAGATACACAATTTCGCGGTGTAAATATTAGAGTACAGGGTCTATCCGTTGTAGATCGTTACTAATTGGTATGGCGTCAATCTTTTTACCGAAGGCCTTACCGCCTGAGTAGCTAACCCGCTGTTTCGAGGGTATAACATCATGTTCAGAGAAAGAAATTAGTCTTCGTTTCAGTGACGGGCACCATAACGTCCTGTATCAATTAAAATATCGATGGTGAAACTGTTCGAGAACGTCACCGCCTTTTATGAGAGACGAACGGCCAACCAAATAGATTCACATATACAGTGATTCGGAGAGTCAAAGCAGGTATTCCTGGTCGTTATCAATTGCTATTAAGTCGAACGCTTTACGGAAGAGCTTACCCACCGAAGAACTAACCCGCTGTATCGAGAGTATAACATCGAGTTCAGTGGGACGAATTAGTATAAGTTTTAGCGACAAGAACATGAATTTCATGTTTGACTTGAAGATCGAGGGACAAACATCTCTAGGCCGTTACTTCCTTCTCTTAGATTCGTACGGCTAAGTCAATAGCTTTACCTATTCTGTGATACATAGAGTCAAGCAAGTTATCCCGGGAATCAGTCCGCTGAAATGTATTGGTTATAGATCCGCTAATATACGTTATAAATATTGAACTAGAGAGTCATACCGTCAGAGATCATTAATAATTAGTATGGAGTCATACCTCATACAGAAACCATGCCAGCCGTGAACCTGTCCCCCTCTAGGGAGTGTCTTGCTTAATGTTCACGCAAACAAATCTCTAGACAATTTAGCCCATGTACACCTTAGTTTGATGTATGAGCAACAAAAGAGTGAGTCAAACCGTTCGAGAACGTAACTATCCTCTTTGAGAGTGGCATTGGAACGTCAATAGCTTCACATATCCTGCGAGTCCGAGAGTCACACCTGGTACTCACGGAGTACATACGAAGCAGTGAATTCGCATTTGACACCTTAATTCACCCTTGGAATATTGAAGTAGAGAGTCAAACCGTCGGAAAGCATTACTAAATGGTACATAGTCATTCCTTTCGGCGAATTCCTAACCTTCCTAGAACTTACCCTGCTGTAGCGATTGTCTTGTCTAGTGCTCTCGGAAACAAGTTATTAGATATTTTAACAGACGGAAAACTTATCTTGATGTATGCATGAGAAGATCGAGATTCATCCGTTGGAAAACGTTACCACCCACTTTAAGTGCAGCACAGCTATGTCAATAGCTTCACCTATCCTGTCCTACCGAGAGACAACCCAGGCATTCCGGGATTGAATTCGCTGAACAGTATTGGCAACAGACAACTTAATTCTCGACATGAATATTAAGGATGAGACTCAAACCGTTGGAAAGCAATACCAATTTTTATAAAGTCATTCTTTTTACCCAATACATTATCATCCGTGAATCCAACCCTCTGTAGCGGTTGTATAGCATAGAGTCCATAGGAACATATTAGTAGACATTTTAGCAGACGGACACCTTATTTTCATGTATGAATAGAAAAATCGTGAGCCAAACCATTCGAGAACGATATGTCCGCGTTTGAGAGTCGAACAGCTAAGTCAATAGCATCACCTATCCTGTGATTCCGAAAATCAAAGCAGGTATGCTGTAGCAAATGCGCGGTACCGAATTGGTAATAGACACCATAATTCACGGTTTCAATATTAATGCAGACCGTCAAACTGTCGAAGAACGGAACCAACTAGTATAAAGTCATTCTACTTACAGAATACCTAACTTTCCGAGAAGCTAACCCGCTGGATCAAGAGCATAACTTCGTATTCGGAGAAGCAAATTGGTATGCAGTTCAGTGACGAGCACCTTCATTTTATGTATTAAATATATAGATAGAGGGTCGAACCATTCGAGAACGTTTCCACCTTGTTAGAGGCTCGATCGGCTTGGTAAATAGCGAAACCTACCCTGTGATCCCAAAAGTCAAACACAGTATGCCGGATGTAAATCCGCGGCAAAACTATGGCCCCAGACACCTTAATTCTCGATATGAATGTTATAGTAGGGAGTCCAAATGTTCGCGAACATTACCGATTAGTATGCCGTCGTACACTTCTTCACATGTCTTACCATTCGAGAATATAAGGCGCAGTATCGTGGGTACAATATCCTGTTCAGAGAAAGAAATAGTTATACATGTTAGTTACGGGCACCTTAAATTCGTGTATGAATTAGAAGATCGAGTGCCAAACTGTTCGAGAACGCTATCACCTTCTTTAAATGCCGCACATCTAAATCAATATCTGCACCTTCCCTGTGATTCCGAGAGGCAAATCAGGTATTCCAGGAGTAAATGCGCTGAACAGTATTGGCAATAGAGATCTGGGCTCGCGGTATGAATATTAAAGAACAGAATCAAGCCGCTGCAGAACAAAACGAATTGCTTTAACGTCATATTCCATAGCGGGTACCTTACCTTTCTAGAACATAATCCGCTGTATCGTGGGTATAACATCGGTTTCAGGGAAACAAAGTAGTAGGCATTGTGGTAGACGGACATCTCAATATTATGTATGAATTGATAGATCGGGGGTCAAGCTGTTCGAAAGCGATACCCCTATGCTTTACATTCGAATGGCAAAGGCAATAACTATACCCACCGTGCGATTCCGAGAGTCAAACCCCGTACTCCAGGAGTAAATCTGCTGTACAGTATTGGCATTAAAAACCCAACATCCCGCTATAACTATTAATGTACAGAGACTCACAGTTGTACAACATTACCTATTGGTATAGGAACTAACATTTCACCGACGGACGTATCTTCCAGCAAATTAATCCGCTGTTTCGAGAGAATATCTTAGTGCTCAGAGAAGCAAAATGGTATAAATTTTAGTGACGGGCACCATAATTTCGTCTATGCAACGGAAGATCGAGGGCCAAACCGTTCAATAACGTAAGCACCTACCTTGAGAGTCGATCGGCTATGTCAATGGCTTCAACTATACTGTATTTCTGAGTCAGAAACCAGGTATGCAGGGAGTAAATATGCATAATAGTATAGGCACTAAACACCCTAATACACGATTCTAATATTAATGAAGAGCGTCATTCCATTTGAGATCGTTCCGAATTTGTATAGAGAAAACCCGTTTACGGAAGCCCATATATTCCAAGAAAGAAACTCAATGTAGCGTGAATATGTCTACGTATTCAGTGAAATCCGTTAGTATATATTTTAGTTACGGTCTCCATAATTTCATGAATGAAATGGAATATCCAGTGTCAAACCTTTCGGGAACGTAACCACCTCATTTGAGCCTCAACCCGCTAAGTCAAAAGCTTCACATACCCTGTGAATCCTCGTATTCCAGGAGTAAATTGGCTGGACAGTATAGGCAATAGACACCTCAATTCACGGTGTTAACATTAAAGTTGATGGTCTAACTCTTTCAGAGCGATACAAATGGTATAGAGCCAAATTTTCACTGCTCGTCTTACAGTCGGAGAACCTCAACCGTTGCATCGAAAGGATAACTTCGCGTTCCGAGAAACAAATTAGTGTACATCCTAGTGTCGGGAACCACAATTTCATGCCTGCTGTAGAAGATCGCGTGTCAAACCGTTCGCATACTTTACCGCCATCCTTGTTTCTCGAACGGCTAAGCCAATAGCTTCACCTATTCTGTGAGTTCTAGAGTCCAACCTGGTACTCCGGTAGTTAATCAGCTGAAAAGTCTTGGCATTAGACACCATAATTCTCGGTTTCAATATTAATGTAGATCTGAAATACGTATGAGATCGTATCCAATTCCTATAAAGGTTAACGTTTCACTGAAGACCTTACCCGCCGAAAAACTGACTCGCTTTATCCGAAGTATATCACCGGTTGCAGTGGTACGAGCTAGAATACATTTTATTGACGAGCTCCTTAATTTCATGCATGCATTAGCAGATCGAGTGCCAAACCGTTCGGGAACGTTACTACCTTCTGTGAGAGACAAACGGCTATGCCAATAGCTTCACCTACCCTGTGGTCCTGAGCGACAGACCAGTTATTTCTCGAGTAAATTCGCTGAACAGTATTTGCAATAGTCACCTTAGTTCCCAGTTTGAATGTTAAAATAGAGCGTCAAAATGTCTAGGAATGATACCAATTAGTATAAGGCTAAACGTTTTACTGAAGTCCGTACCCTCAGAGAGCCTAACCTGCGGTATCGATAGCGTAGCTTCGTGTTTAGAGAAATACATTAGCATACAATTTAGTGATAGCATCTTAAATTCATGTATGAATTAGAATACCGATGGTCCAACCGCTCGCGGACGTTACCTCCCTCCCTGAGAGTTGTTAATTTTATTGCTTCACCTATCCTGTGACACCGAGAGTCAAATCAGGTAATCCGGTAATAAGTCCGCTGAAGACTCTTGGCAACAGACACCTTAATTCACGGCTTGAATATTACAGTAGTGCGTCCAACCATTTGAGAGGGATACCAATTGGTATAAAGCCAAACGTTTTGACCAAAGCCACGGATTCCACGAACTACACCGTCTTCATAGGGAGTATATGTTCGTGCTCTGAGAAACAAATTCGCATTCAATTCAGTGACGGGCACCCGAACTTCGTGTATGAGTTACAAGACCGCGGGTCAAACTGGTCGAGAACGTTGCCACTTTCTGTGAGAGACGAATGGCTAAGTTAGTAGCTTCACATATCCCGTGCATTCGAAAGTCATAGCAGATACTCCTGGAGTAAATCCGCTGAACAGTATTGGCAATAGACACCATAATTCACGGTATAAACACTAAAGTATTGAGTCAAGACGCCGTGGAACAATTTCAATCTATATAAAGTCATTCTTCTTTCCGAATACATATTCTTCCGTGTAGATAACATGCTGTAACGAGAGGGTGACATCCATTTCAGAGAATCAAACTACAATGCATTTTAGTGACGGGCGGCTTAATTTCATGTATGAATTAGAAGATCGATTAACAAATGGTTCGAGAATGTCACCATATTCTTCGAGGGTCGTACGTCTAAGTCAATAGCTTCACCTGTCCTGTGATTCCGAGAGTAATACCAGGTACTTCGTAAGTAACTCCGCTGAAATGTATTAGACACCTGCGTCATGGTCTGAATATTGAAGTAGAACGTCAAACCGCTCGAAAACGTTCCCACCTTCTGTTAGAGACGAACGGCTACGTCAATAGCGTCAGCTGTCCCGTGGGTCCATAGGACAATCCAGGAATACGGCGAGTGAAACCGCTGAATAAAGTGGGCAATGGAATTTAACCCATGGTATCAATACTAAGGTGCAGAGACAAATCGATGTAGATCGTTACCAATTCGGATAGAATCAAACATTTTGCCGAAGGCCTTAGCTTCGGAGATCCACACTCGCTGCATCGAGAGTATAACTTCGTGTTCTGAAAAGGAAATTACTNTGATGGGCACGTAATCTTCGTGTATGGATTAGAAGATCTAGGGTCAAACCGTTCAACAACATTACCACCATGTGTGCGAGACGAACGCTCAAGTCAAGTGCTACACCCACCCTGTGATTCGGAGTGTCAAATCAGGAATTCCGGGAGTGAATCCGCTGAAGAGTATTGGCAACAGACACCTTTATTCACAGATTACATATTAAAACAGAGGGTCAAGCCGTTTGTGAACGTAACTAATTGCTATGATCCGAAACGCTTTACTGAAGAACTTACCCTCCGAAAAAATAACCCGCTGTATCGAGAATATAAATTCATGTTCAGAGAAAGAAATTACTCCTCATTTCTGTCACAGTTGCCATAATCCCATGAATGAATTACAAGATCGAGGGACAAACCGTTCGTGGACGTTACCACCTTCAGTGAGAGACGAACTGCTAAGTAAAGTATATTGTAACTCCGAACGTCAAACCAGATATGCCTGGAGTAAATGCCCTGTACAGCATTGGCAATAGACACCTTAGTTCACGGTTTGCATACTAAAGCAGGGTGTCAACCCGTCTAAGAACATTGCCTATTCGTGTAGGGTGATGCTTATTACAGAATGCCTTAATCTCCGGAAAATTATTGCTGTATCGAGAGAATAACTTCGTGTTTAGAGATTCGCATTAGTATACATTATAGCAATGGCATCTTAATTTCATGTATGAATTAGAAGGTGGATGGTTATATAGCTCGGGACCGTTACCACATTCTATGATATTCGAGCAACTAAGTGAATACCTTCACATATACTGAGTTTCCGAGGGTCATACCAGGTATTCCTGGAATAAATTCGCTGATCTTTATTGGCAATGGAAATCTCATTCCACGGTTTGAATATCAAAGCAGTGCTCCAAACCATTGTAGAACGTTACCAATTGCTGTAAAGTCAAACGCTTTACCGAAGGCCATACCCTCCGAAGAAATTCACCCGCTGTATCGAGAGTATAACCTCGTGATCAGAGAAAGAAATTAGTAATCATTTTATTGTCTGGCTCCTTAGTTTCAGGTATGAATTAGAAGATCACGTGGTTAACCGTTTGAGAACGGCACGAACTTCTTTGAGTGTCGAACGTCTAAATCAATAGTTTCACCTATCCTGTGGTGACGAGAGTCAAACCAGTCATTGCGGGAATATATCCGCTGAATTATATCGGCAATTGACATCATAATTCACGGTTCAAACATTAAAGTACAGAGTCAATCCGTCCGAGATCATCATCAATTGGTATAGCCGTACCGATGGTCATACCTTCCCAGAACACATCTCACTGTATGGAGATAATAATTTCATGTCCAAGTAAACTAATTAGTATGCATTTTAGTGACGTACACCTTAATTTCATGCATGAATTTGAAAAGCGACCGTTAAATCGTTCTACAACGTTACAACCTGTTTCGAGAGCCGTACCTCAAGATCAATAGCTGCACCTACCATGTTATTCCAAATGTCAAACAAGGTATTCAGGGCGACAGTCCACTGTATAGTACTCGCAGCGGACATCTTAACACAAGGTTCGAATCCTAAAACTGATCGTCAAACCGTTGATGAACATTACCTACTTCCATAGTGTAAAACCTGTTACCGAAAGCCTTCCCTTCCGTGAAGCTATCCCGCCGCATCGATAGTATAACTTCGTGTCGAGAGAA
>NIJG01001158.1:29659-47934 GCA_002201625.1 Euglossa dilemma | reverse complement strand
GAAAAACTAAGCCACTGTATCGAGAGTATAACCTCGTGTTCAGAGAAACACATTAGAATACATTTTAGTGATGGGCACCACAGTTTCATGTATGAATTACTAGATCGAGGATCAAATCGTTCCAGAACGTTATCACGTTCTATGAATGACGCACAGTTGAGTCATCAGCACCACCTACCTGATATTCCGAGTGACAAACCAGGTATTCCGGGAGCAAATCCACAGAACAATATTGGCAATGGACACCTTATAGTCCCAATGTTAAAGTAGTGCGTCAAACTGTTTCAGAGCATTACCAATTGGTATAAAGTCAAACGTTACGCTGATGGCCATACAATCTGAATGCCAATCCCACTGTATCGATGGCATAATATCGTCATCACAGGTACAAATTAATAAACATTTCAGTGACGCGAACCTTAATTTCATGTATAAATTAGGAGATCGAGGGTCACAACGTTGCAGAACGTTACCAACTTCTGCGAGAGACGAACAACTAACTCAATATCTTCACCAATCCTGCGCTTCTGAGAGGACAACAAAATATTGCCTGAGTTAATCTGTTGTACTGAATTGGCAATGAACAGCTTTATTTACGGCTTTAGTATTAAAGTGGAGCGTCAAGCCGTATATGAACGTTACCAATTGGTATAAATTGAAACGGTTTACTGAAGACCATGCCTACCGCGAACCTCACCCGCTTCATCGAGAGTATAACTTCGTATTCACAAAAGGAAATTAGTGTTCATTTCAGTGACGGGCACCTTATCTTCATATATGAATTGGAAGATCGAGCGTTATACATTTCGAGAACTTAACCACCATGTGTGAGAGTCGAGCAGCTAAATCAATAGCTTCACCTATCCTGTGATTCAGAAAGTCATACAAGGAATGCCGTGAGTCTATCCGCAGTACACTATAGGCAAGAGACACCGTAATTTGCGGTATAAATGGTAATATAGAGATTCGAACTGTCGTAGAACGTTTCTTACTGGTGTAGGGTCAATCTTTTTACCGGATACCTTACCCTCCGAGAAACTACCCCGCTGCAGCATGTATCTTGCTTAATGTTCACGGAACCAAATTAGTAGACACTTTAGCAGACAGACACGCTAGTTGCATCTATCGCTAGGAAGATGGAGGGTCAAGTCGTCGGTGAACGTTACCTCCACTTCTGACAGTCGCATGTCTATGGCAATAGCTTCACTCTTCCTGCGATTTCGAGACAAAAAGCCAGGTATTGCGCTTGAAAATCCGCTGAACAGTATTGGAAATAGACACCGAATTTACCTTTTGAATATTGAAGTAGATCGTCAGACTGATTTATTGCGTTGCCAATTTGTATAAATTCGAAAGAATTACGAGAGACCTTACACATCGAAAGCATGTATCGGGAGTATACATTCGTGTTCAGAAAATGAAATTAGAATTCATTTCAGAAATGGGCATCCTTTCACCGTGTGTGAATTAGAATACCGACGATCATACCGTTCGAGATCATTACCACCCTCTTTGAGAGTCGAACGGCTGGGTCAATAGCTTCACCTATCCTGTCACTCCGAGAGTCAAATCAGGTAATATCGGTGTAAATCCGCTGAAGAGTATTGGCAATTGACACCTTAATTCCCGGTATTAATATTAATGTAGGGAGACAAACCATCGGAGAACATTATAATTCGTATAGAGTCATTCCCTTTTTGAATACCTTACCATCCGCGATGCAATCCTGCAGTAGCGAGTGTCCTGCTTAATACACACATAAATTAGTGGAAATTTTAGGGTATTGACACCACATGTTTGTGTATAAATATCAACATCGAGATTCATTGCGTTCGAGAACGTTATCACTTTCCTTGAGATTCGTATGGTCAAACCAGATATTTCGGGAGTAAATGTGCTGTACAACATTGGCAATAGACACCTTAATTCGCGGTTTGAATTTTAAAATACAGCGTCATACCTTTTGAGAACGCTTGCAATTGGTACAAAAGTCAAATATTTTACCGAAGATCTCACCTTGCGAGAACCTCACCCGCGTCATCGAGAGTGTAACTTCGTGTTCAGAGAAAGAAATTTGCAATCATGTATGTGACAGGCGCCTTAATTTCATGTGTGAATTCGAAAGATCGAGGGTCAATCTGTTCGAGACCGTTACCACCTTTTAGGAGTGTCGAACGGCTAAGTCAATTGCTTCACCTAGCCTGCGATTCCGAGAGTAATACCAAGTATTTTGGGTGTATATCCGCTGAACAGTATTGGTAATAAACACCTTCATTCACGGTTTGAATATTTAAATAGTCCATCAAACCGTTTGAGAACGTTAGCACAATCTATGAGAGTCGTATTTATAAGTCAATATATTTACCTATCCAGTGATTTGGAAAGACCAACCACGTATTTCGGGAGTAAATCCGCAGAACAGTCTTGGCAATGGACTCCTTAGTTCACGATTTGATTATTAAAACAGACTGTCAAACCGTTTGAGAACGATATGAATAGGTATAAGGTCAAACACATTACCGAGGGCCATATCTTCCGAAAGCCTAACCCACTGTATCGGGAGTATAACATCGTCGTCAGAGATACACATTTGAATACATTTTCGTGGCGGGCACCTTAACTTCGTTTAGGAATTCGAATTGTATAACTTCGACGATATAGAAATTGGTAAGTTTCTACAAAGGTTAGACTCTGTACCTTTATATTCAATCCGTGAATTAAGGTGTCCATTGCGAATAGCTTACACTTTATGGATTCTCGGATTGCCTTGGTTTGACTTTCGGAATCACAGGTCAGGTGAATCTAATAACTGAGGCGTTTGATTCTCAACTAAGGTGGTAACGTTCTCGAATGGTTTGATCATTGATCTTCTAATTCATTTGAAGTTAACGTGCGGACACTGAAATGAATACTAATTTCTTTCTCTGAATACGAACTTATAATCTCGATGATGGCACTGAGGTTCGCTGAAGGTAAGGCCTTCGTTAAAACGTTTGACTCTATACTAATCGGTAACGCTCTCAAACGGTTTGGCGCTCTACTGTAATATTCAAAACGTGAATTTAGGTGTCAATTGCCACCAATCTTCAGCGGATTTACTCACCGATTACCTGGTTGGACTCAAAGAATCACAGCATAGATGGCGCTATTGACTTAGCCGTTTTCCTCTCACAGGAGGTGGTAACTTCCACGAACGTTTCGACACTCGAGCTTCTAATTCATACATGGAATTAAGGTGACCTACTCTAAAAAGTATAATAATTTGCTTCTCTGAACACGAAGACGTACCCACGATACAGCGCGTTAGCTTCTCGTAAGCTAAGACCTTCATTAAAAAGTGTGACTGTATAAGTGCAAGCAACGTTCTTCCTGGGATTGATTCTCTACTTTGTTATTCATACTGCGAAATAGGGTGTCTAATGCCATTCTGTGCAGCGGATTTTCTCCCGGAATACCCTGTTAGACTCTCGAAATCACAGGATTGGTGAAGCTATTGACTTTGCCGTTCGAATCTCAAAGACTGTGGTAACGTTCTCAAAAGGATGGACCCTCAATATTCTTATCCATACATGAAGTTAATGCGTCCGTCACTGAAATATATACTAATTCCCTTCTCTGAACACAGGTAGAATCTCGATACAGCAGGATAACTTATCGGATACTAAGGCCTTCCGTAAAATGTTCCGACTCTGTTCTTTAATATTTATACCATGAAATTTCATGTATATTTTCAATACTGTACCCCGCGTTTGGACGCTGACTACGTGGATTGACTATCGGAGTAACAGGATAGGTGAAGGAGTTAACTTTGCTGTTCGACCCTTAATTAGAGCGGTAACGCTCTCGAAATGTTGTTCTCATGATTTTTTTATTCATATATGTAAATCAGGTGCCCGTCATTAAAAAGTGTACTAATATGTTTCTCTGAATACGAAGATATACACACGATACAGTTGGTTAGGTTCACCGAAGGTTAGGTGTTCGGAAAGAGACGGACTTTATACCATCTGGTAATGTTCTTCGAGGTTTTGACTCTCCACATTATTATATACACCGCGGATTGATGTGTCTATTGCCTGTAGTTTTCAGCCGACTAACTCCAGGAATACCAGGCTTGACTCTAGGAATCACAGGATAGGTGAATTTATTGACATAACCCTTCGAATCTCACAGAGGGTGGTAACGTTCTCAAACTGTTTGGATACTCTATCTTCTTTTTCATGCCTGAAATTAAGGTGCGCGACACTAGGATGTATACTAATTTGTTTCTCTGAACACGTTGTTATACTGTCGATACAGCGGGTGAGGTTCGCGGAAAGTAAGGCCCTCGGTATAAAGTTTGACTCTCTACCAATAGGTAACCTTCTACAACGGTATGACTCTGTGCATTGCGAGTACTATTGCTGATACCGTTCAACGGACAAACTCCCGAAATACCTCGTTTGAATCTCGGAATCACTGGATAGGTGAAGCTATTGGCTTAGCCGTTCGTCCCACAAAGAAGGTGCTAACGTTCCCGAATGGTATGACCCTCGATCTTCTGATGCGTAGATGAGGTTAAGTTACTCGCAACTAAAATTTATACTAATTTCTTTCACCGGACACGAAGTTATACTCTGCGTGAAATGGGAGATGCGCGCGGAAGTTAAGGTCCTCGGTAGAATGTTTGACGTTATAGAAATAGGTATCGTTATCAATCGATGTGACGCTCTATTTTAATATTCAAACCGTGATCTCAGGTGTCTATTGTCAATAGTGTTCAGCCGACATACTCCAGGAATGCCTGGCTTGACTCCCGGATTCACAGGTTAGGCGAAGCTATGTACTTAGCCGTTCGTCTCGCACAGAAGGTGGCAACGTTCTCCAGCGGCTTGACGCTCGACCTTCTAATTCGTACATGAAGTTAAGGTGCTCGTCACTGAAATGGTGACTAACTTCTATCTCTGGACACGATATTATACTCTCGATACAATCGGTTAGTTTATAGGAGGGTAAGGACTACGGTAAGACGTTTGACTTTATTGCAATTGGTATCGTTCTCAAATGAATTGACGCTCTACTTTATCTTTCAAACCGTGAATTATGGTGTCTATTTCCAATACTGTTCAGCGGATGTACTCTCGGAATACCTGGTTTGACTCCCGCAAGCACAAGATAGCTGAAGCTACTCACTTGGCATTTCGTCTCTCACAAAAGGTGGTAAAGTTTTCAAAAGGTTTGCCCCTCGATCTTCTAATTCATACACCAAGATAAGGTGCCAATCGCTGCAATGAATACTAATTTAATTTTCTGAACTCTAATTTAGACTATGGATGCAGCAGCTTAGGATTCAGAATGGTAAGCTCCTCGCTACAACGTTTGACTTTGTACCAACTGGTAAATTTAGCAAGCGGATTCACGGACTACTTTAATATTCAATCCGTCAATTAAGGTGTCTAGGGCCAAAACTGTTCCGCCGATTTACACCCGGCATACGTGGATTGATTTTCGGAATCACATGACCTTCGATAAAATGTTTCACATTATACCAATAGGAAACGTGCAAAGAAGGATTGCCTTGGTAATTTGTCACTTAGACCGCGAGTTATGGTGTCTATTGATAATACTGTTTAATAGATTTACTCCCGGATTAACTGGTTTCGCTCTCGGATTCACAAGATATGTAACAAATTAGCTAAGCTGCTCGACTCTCAGCGTAAGTGGTAACGACCTCGAACGGATGGATTCTCGATATTCTAATTCAGACATGAAATTACGTCGCCCGTCACAGGAACGTTGACTAATTTCTTTCTCTGAAGCCGAAGTTATACTCTCGAAACGGCGGGTTTGCTTCTCCGATGTTAAGGCAATCGGTAATGTGTTTGACTTTATACTCTTTGGAAATGGGCTAAAACGGTTTGGCAGTCTACTTTAATATTAAAACAGTGAATTAAGGTGTCCATTGGCAATTCTGTTCAGCGGACATACTCCTCGGCTTACCCGGCTTGACCCTCGGAATCACGGGATAGGAATAGCTATTGACTTAGGCACTCGTCTCCCGCAGATGATGGTGACGTTCTGGACCGCTTTGCCTCTCGATCGACTCAATTATATATGAAAAGGAGGTCTGCATCTGCTATTGTGTCTCCTAATTTGTTTCCGTGTGCACAAGCCATGACTCTCGCAACAGATGATTAGGTTCTAGGAACGTAATGTATTCGGTAAACAGGATGACACTGCACCAGTAGGTTACGTTCTATGAAGTTTCAAATCTCTATATTACTATATATGCCGTGAATTTAGGTACCTAATGCCAAAACCCTTTAGCGCACTTTCTCCATGAATACATGGTTTCTCTCTCCGGTACGGGTGAAACTATTGACTTAGCCGTTCGAATTTCCAAGATGGAGGTAGCTTTATCTCCTATTTCAAACATGAAACTAAGGGACTTGTCTCCAAAATGTACTCCAATTTGCTTCACTGAATACGATGTTACACTCTCGAGACAGAGGATTAGCTTCGCGGAAGGAATGGCCTCCTACATGAAGTTTGACTGTATACCAATTGGTAACGTTCTACACGAGTATGACTGTCTACTTTAATATTCATACCATGGTCTAAGGTGTCCATTGCCAATACTGTACTGGGCATTGTGTGCCGGACTACCTCGTTTGGCTTTCGGAATCACAGGACAGGTGAGCTATTGAATTTGCAATTCGACTCTGTAAGAATGCGGGAACATTCACCAACTCTTCGACGCTCGGTATTTATGTGTAAAGACGAAAATATGGTGTCCGTCTGCTGAAATGTCTACTAATATGTATCCGGGAACATTAAGCCGAAGACTCGGTACAGCGGAGTGTGTTCAGGGTAGCTAAGGTATCCGGTAAAAAGAAAGACTTTATACGAGTTGGTAATGTTCTCTGACGGTTTGACTACCTACCTTAATGGTCACACCGTGAATTAAAGCGTCTATTGCTAATAGTTTTCACTGGACTTACTCCCGGGAACCAGCTTAGTCTCCCGGAATCATGGGATTGGTGATGCTATTGACGTAACTGTGCGATACTCAAAGCAGGACGTAACGTACTCCAACGCTTTGTGTCTCGATTTTGTTGATCATACATGAAAATATGGTGTCCGTCTGCTAACATGACATCTTATTTGTTTATGTAAGCACTAAGCTAGACACTCGCTGCAGTGGGTTAAGTTCCAGGAAGGTAAGGAATTCGTTAAAATAATTACGATATACAAATTCCTAATGTTCCCCTACGGTTTGACTCCCAACTTTTAGAATCATGCCGTGAACTGAGATGTCTATTGCCAATACTGTTCAGTGGATTCAATACCGGGATAGCTGGTTTGACTCTCGGCAACGCAAGACAGGTGAAGCTTTTGTCATACATGTGCGATTCTCAAAGAGGTGGTAACGTTTTGGAATGGCTTTCCTCGCGATTATCTCACTCATACATGAAAGTAAGCGTCCCGTCACAAATGTGAATACTAATATGTTTCTCTGAATACGACGCAAGACGCACCCTGCAGCCGGGTATGTTCTTGTAAGGTAAGGTATTCTGTAATAAGATTAACTGTATAACAACTTGTAATGTTCACCGTCGGTTTGACTCCCTACCTTAATAACCCTTGCGCGAGTTAAGGTGTCTCCTGCCAATACTGTTACGCGGATTTTGGCCTGGAATACCATGTTTGACACTAAGGAATCACAGGATAGGTAAAGCTATTGATTTATCCGGACGATTTTGAAAGAAGTACTAACGTTCGCGTACGGCTTCACCATCGACCTACTGCAACAAATATGAGATTATGGTGCCCGTCACTAATATGTGTACTTATTTGTTCCTCTAATCATCATGTTATAATCTTGGTTCACAGTATTAGGCTTTCTCCGAGTAAACCTTTCTGTAAAACGATCTGTAATGCATTATACAAATAGATAGCGTTCTCAAACAGTTTGACGCCCTATTTTAATATTCAATCCGCGAATTAAGGTATCTATTGCCAGTGCAGTACAGCGGATTTACGTCCTGAGTAGCTTGCTTGACTCTCGAAATCGCAGGATAGGTGAAACTATGGACTTAGGCGTTCGTCTATAACAGTAGGTGGTAACATTCTGGAACGGTTTGACCGTCGATCTTCTAATTGCAGCACGTAGATAAGGTGCCCGACACTGAAATTAAGGCTAATATCTTTCTCTGTTCACGAACTTACAGTCTCGATGAAGCGGGTGAGGTTCGTGGAAGTTTACGCCTTCGGTACATCGTTTGACTTTACAACAATTGGCAATGCTCTCAAACTGCGGAACGCTCTACTTTGATATTCAAACCGTGAATTAAGGTGTCTATTGCCAATACCCTTCAGCGCATGTACTTCCGGCATACCTGGTTTGACTCTCAAAATAATAGGATATGTGATGATGTTGATTCAGCCGTTCGACTCTCAAAGACGGTGGTAAAGTTCCTCAACAGTTTGACCCCCGACCTTGTAATTCATACATGAAATTAAAGTGCCAGTCACTAAATTGTCTACTTATTTGCTTCTCTGAACACGAAGTAATATTCTTGATACAGCGGGTTAACAACTCGGAAGGTAAGGCCTTCTGTAAAATTTTGACTATATAGCAGTATCTAAGGTTCTCATATGGATTGGCGTTCTCGAATGGTATGAGCCTTGACATTCTATTTCATACATGAAATTAACGTCCGCGCCTCTAAAGTGTCAACTTATATGTTGCCATGAACAATAAGCAAGGCACTCCCTACAGCTGGTTGGACTACTCGGCAGGTAAGGCGTTCGGTATAGAGTTTGACCCTACACCTATTGGTAATGATCCAAAAACAGTTTTACGACCTGCTTCAAAGTTCAAGCCGCTAATTAAGGTGTCTATTGCCTACATTGTTGAGCGGATTTACCTCCGGAATATCTGGTTTGCCTCTCCAAATCACAGGATTGGTCAAGCTATTGACTTAACCGATCGTCCCTCACAGAAGGAGGTAGCGTTCCTGCACACCTCCACTTTCGATGTTGATATTTATACACAGGCATGTGGTGCTCGTCCGCTAAAATGTCTACTAATTTGTTTCCATGAGCACTGAGCAAGACACTCGTTGCAGCGGGTTAATTCCTAGGAAGGTACGGTATACGGTCAAAAGAATTACTTTATGCCAATTCGTTATGTTCTCCGACGATTTCCCTCTCAACTTTCATATTTGTACCGTGCATCAAGATGTCTATTGTCAATACTGTTCGTAAGACATACTCCAGAAGTGCCAGAAATGACACTCGGTATGACAGTATATGTGAAGCAATTGACTTAGTCGTTCCTCTCTCAGAAAAAGTGGGAACGTTGTCAAGCGGTTTGACCCTCGATCTTCTCATTCATACATGAAGTTACGGAGCCCGACACTGAAATCAATACTAATTTCTTTCTCAGAACACAGAGTTACACTCTCGATACGGCGGGCTAGCTTCGCGAACAGTAAGGCTTTCGGTAAAGCGTTTGACTTTACAGCAACTGGTAACGTTCACAATTGGGATGGCGCTTTAATTTAATATGCAACGCGTGAAGAAAGGTGTCTATTTCCGATAATGTTCAGCAGATTAACTGCCGGAGTCCATGGTTGACTATCGGAATCACAGGATAGGTGAAGCTATTGACATACGCGATCGACTCCCAAAAAGGTGGGAAGTTTCTTGAACGGTTTTACTCTCCATTTTGGTACTCATACATGATAATAATGTTACCGTCTGCTAAAATTTCATCCCATTTGGATCTGTGAACATTATGCAAGGCACACGCTAGAGCCGGTTTGGTTCTCCTAAGGTTATGTATTCGGTAAAACGAATGACTTTATTCGAATTGGTGCTGCTCACCGACGGGTTGACTCCGAATTTTAATATTGATACCGTGAATTAAGGTGCCAACTGCTAGTACTCTTCAGCGCATTTCCTTCCGCATTACCTGGTTCATCTCTTGGAATAATGGCATAAGTGAATCTATTCACCTAGCTGTACGACTCTCGAAGAAAGTTGCAATGTTCGTCGTCGGTTTCACACTTATCTTCCTATTCATACATGAAACTAAGGTGCCCGTCCCAAAATTGTATAATAATTTGCTTCTCTGGACATGTAGTTATACTCTCAATATTGCGTGATATGTTCTCGAGAGGTAAGGCCTTCGGAAAAACGTTTGCCTCTATAGGCGTACGTAACGATTTATAACGGTTTTCTTCAGAATCGCAGGAGACGTGAAACCATTGACTTAGCCGTTCGTCTATCACAGAAGGTGGTAATGTTCTCGAATTGTTTGACCCTCGATGTTCTAATTTATATCTTATTTTATGTTGCCTTCACTGAAATGAATAATAATTTCTTTCTGTGAACAGGAAGTTATACTCTCGATGGAGCGGGTGAGGCTAGCGGAAGGTACGGCATTCGGCAAGATACTCGACTTTATATCAATTGGTAACGGCCTCAGACGGTTCGACGATCAAATTTAATATTCAAACCATTAATTCCCAGTATGCATCAGAAACTAAAGTGACAAACCGGTAGAGAACGTTACCACCTTCTTTGGGAATCGTATGGCAAAGTCTATAACCTCACCTATCCTGTGATTCCGAGAGACAAATCAGGTACACGGGAGTAAATCCGCTGATGAGTATTGGTAATAGACAGATTACAACAAGGTATGAATATTAAAGTATAGCGTCAAATAGTTTGAGAGCGTTACCAACTTGTGTAAAGTCAAACGCTTATCCGAAGTCGTTACTTTCCGCGAACATCATCCGCTGCATCGGGAGTATCATTTCGTGTTCAGAGAATGATGATGGTATTCATTTTAGTGACGGTCACCTTAATTTCATGTATTAATTAGAAGTTCGAGGTTACAATCGCACGAGAACGTTACCACCTTCTTTGTGAGATGAACAGCAAAGTCAATAGCTGCACCTATCCTTTGATTTCGAGAGTCAAGCCAGGTGTTCCATGTGCAAACCGCAGAACAGTGTTGGCTCCAGACACCTTAAATCAAGATTTGAATATTAAAGTAGATTATGAAATCGTTTGAGAACATTACCTATTGGTATATAGTCAAACATTTTACCGAAGACCATACCCCCCCCCCAGAACAAATCCCGCTGTATCTAGAGTATATTTTCATGTTCAGAGAAGCAAATTAGTACACATTTTAGTGACGGGAATCTGAATTTCATGTACAAATCAGAGGATCTTGAGTCAAGCCGACCGTGACCGTTGCCACCATTTTCGAGAGCGGCAATGCTTTGTCAATAGTTTCACATTCGTTGTCATTACGAGAGTCAAACCAGGTAATGCGGGAGTGAATCCTCTGTTCACTATTTGCAGTACACACCATGATTCAAGGTATAATTATTAAAGTAGAGCGTCAAACCGTTTGTGAGCGTTTACAGTTGGTATAAAATCAACCGTTTCACCGAAGGTCTTTCCATTCGAAAATCTCACTCGCTGTGTCAAGAGTATATCATCGTGTTCAGAGACATCTTTTTTCACCAAATTTTCGATTTTTAATTTTAAAAATTGTAAATTTTATTGAATGTGGGATTTGAATTAGTTGAGCGCACGATTACGTCAATACTTGTTAAGCTTGTTGTTACTTTATATGATGTTTTATATACGTACCTACGCTGCTGGAGCGGCACTACTGCCGAGGGCATGTAGTTGAGAACGACAGATCGAGGCGGCACTACTGTATGATCTTTGTTAATTTCTTTGACCTTGATACTCTACCGTATGCATTCTGTGGCAGCTTTGTATATATTTCGACATACTGTGACATACTGATCGGATATTTCCGACTTTCATCGTAATATCTAATTTCTAATTTCAAAACCAGTGTTTTCTAGAAAATGTACCGTTTGAATTAGTTGAGTTGAGATTTAATATAATTGTGTGTATTCGTACCTACGCTTCCCGAGCGACACGACAGGAGTGGTCTTATAGAAGCATTTGGTAGATCGGTGCGGCACTATGGATGGTCCTTGTTAATTTCTTTAACCCTCATTTTGTACCGTATACAATTTACTTTAATTTAATATTATGATATTTTAGTTTGTTTTTTTAATTTTCAATTTTTGTTTCAATAAAACTTATTGCTCAATAATGTTGCCATTGTCATTAGTGGAGTGTACGCTTATGACAATATTATGTTAAATTATTTCTTATTTCATATAATTGACTGTATGTGTACCTACGCTGCCGCATGGACGCGACTGGAGTGTTATTGTAGTTGCGCATATACGATCGGAGCGAAAATACTCTATAGTCGTTGTTAATTTCATTAACCACAATATTGTCCGTACAATTTTTTTCTCAGTTTTCTATTTATTTCAACATATTGTAACTTACAGTTATGATTTTTTCGATTTTTCTCATAATTTCCTGGATTTAATTCCAAAAATTCTACTTATAAGGAAACGTGTCTGTCGAATTAGTGGAATGTACGTCTATGACAATATTTTTTAAACTTATCGTTATAATATATGATTGGATGTAATGTTCCTACGCGGCCGGAGCGACACGAGTGACGTGGTCTTGCCGTTCTCTACGGCAGTTGGGTTTGGCAGTACTGGATGGCATTTTTAATTTCTTTAACCTTGTTTTTGTACCGTATGCATTCTTTCCCATTTATCCAATTATTTACGCATACTGTAATGTACTGAAATGATATTTTCTATTTTTTCAGAATTTACAATTTGCAGTATAAAAAATTGTATTTCTTATTGAAAATGTCTTTGCAATTAGTTGGATGTACTCTTATGACAATATTATGTTAAATTCTTTGTTATTTTATATGATAATCTGTATATGTAATAACGCTGTCGGATCGATACGGCTGGAGTGGCCTTGCAGTTGCATTCGGTAGATCTGAGAGACACTACTGTATGATATTCGTTAATTTCTTTAACCTTGATGTTGTACTTTATGCATTCGTTCGCTATTTTGTACTTATTTATGCATACTGTAATTAAGAGTAATGATATTTTCGATACTTTTCTAAATTTAAAAATTTGTATTCATTAGATACAGTGTCTCCCTAATTAGTTGATTGTACGATTATGACACTGTTTTGTTAAAGTTACTGTTATTCTGTATGATTGTCTTTATACGCACCTACGCAGCCGGAGTGACACGACTAGACTCATCTTGTAGTTGCGTTCGGTAGATGCATGCGACAATACTGTATGGCCTTCGTTAGTTTCAATAACGTTGGTATTGCACCGTAGGTATTTTTTCACAGTCTTCCATTCGCGTCTACATACACAAGTTACTGTTGTGATATATTAGGTTATTTTCAAAATTTTCAATTTTTATTACAAAAAATTGTATTCCTTCTTAAATGTGTCCTTGGAATTATTCGTGAGTGCGTTGATGACAATATTTCGATAACTTACTCTTACTTTATACGATTGACCGTATATTTACCTACGCTTCCGTAGCGACACGGCTGTAGTCGTCTTGCTGTTTCGTACGATCGATCGGAGTGACACTATTGTATGGTCTTCGTCAATCGCTTTAACATTAATATAGTAGCGTAAGCATTTTTTCCAAGTCTTCTCTTTACATACATGTAATGTAATTTACAGTTTTGATATTTTTGATTTCTTTCAAAATTGGCAATTCTTCGGTACTTGACCGTAGGAATAGCAGCGCTCATGATCGACACGATCGGCGTTTACGTGCAATTACGTACGATACTTCGGAGCGACACTACTACATGGCTTTTGTTAATTTCATTAACTTTGGTTTTGTACCGTATGCATTTTCCCCATTGTCCTATTTACTTATGCAAGCTGTAGTTTACTCTTATGGTATTTCCGATTTCTGACAAAATTTTCAATTTACAATTAACAAAATTTTTATTTCTTAGGAAATGTGTGTCTGTAATTAGTTGAGTGTACGCATACGACAATATTTTGATAACCTGATTGCTAATTAATATGATTGTCTGTACACGTACCAGCCCCTCCAGAGCGGCACGACTGGCGTGCTCTGGCGTGGTCTTTTAGTTGCGTTCGGTAGTGCGGAGCCACAATATCCTATGATCATTGTAAGTTTCTTTATCCTTAATATTGTAACGTAAGATTTTATTCGCAGTTTTCTATTCATTTCTACTTGCTGTAATTTACTGTTATGGTATTTTCGATTTTTCAAAATTTTCAATTTTTAGTTTTCAAAATTTAGTTCCATAGTAAAAGTATCTTTGCAATTTGTTGACTGTATGCTTATGACATTATTTTGTTAAACTTATTGTGAATTTATACGATTGTCTGCAGACGTAACTACGCATGGGACGACACGGGACGACACGGCTGGACTTATCTTGTAGTTGCGTTTGTCTTGTTTTTGCGCTCGCTAGGTCGGAGCGACACTGCTGTATGGTATATGTTAATTTCTTAAACCTTGATATAGTACCGCATGCATTCCTCCGCACTCTTCTATGTATTTTTTACATATACTGTAATTTTCTGTGTTAATACTTACAATTTTTTTCAAAATTCCCCATTTTTAATATCAATCATTGTACATTTTATGAAAAGTATCTTCGGAATTAGTTTAGTGTTCGTTTATGACATTAGGTTTCTATACTTATTTTACATCTTAAGCGATTATGCGTTTATATACCTACGCTTCCGGAGCGGCACGGGTGGAGTTCTCTTCCAGTTGCGTTCGGAATATCGGAGCGACAGTGCTGTATGGTCTTTGACAATTTCTTTGCCCTTGATACTGTACCGTGTGCATTCACTTCCTGTATTCTGTTTATGTCTACATACCCTAATTTACTCTTATGATATCTTCAATTTTTGGTTTAAAAAATTGCATTTGTCAGTGAAAATGTCTTTAGAATTAGTCCAGTGTACGTTTATACCAAAATCATGATGAAACTTATTTTTATTTTATATAATTGTCTTTATACGTACATACGCTTCCAGAGCGACACACTTGTTATGGTCTTGCAGTTGCATTCGGTGTATCGGACCGACACTACGGTACTATCATCGTTAATATCTCTAACCTCGATATTGTGCCGAATGCATTATTTCGATATTCACTATATATTTCTACATTCTGGGACATACTGTTATGATATTTCCGATTTCAATCAAACCCTGCATTTCTTATTTCAGGAACAGTATTTTTTAGTAGAAGTGAAAATGTCAAAGCAGTATCTTACAGTGTGTACAAATAAATGAAAAACTGGGAATAATTTCTTTCTGTACAACACCAAGGTTAAAAACATTATCGAAGACCAACCAGCAGTGCCGCTTCTATCTTCCGTACGCAACAGCATGATATCGCCAGTCGCGTTGCACCGGTAGCGTAGGTACGTGTAAAGAGAATCGTATAAAATAACAATATGATGAACAGAATATCGTCACAAACGTACACACAACTTATTCCAAACGCACTTTTAGTAAGAAGTACAATTTTTTAAACTATAAATTGCAAATTTTGAAAAAAATCGAAAATATCGATATTTCAAGTTACAGAATGTATAAATAAATGGAAAACTGGGAAAAAAATGCATACGGTACAAGAACAAAGTCAATGAAATTAACGAAACCATTCAGTATGCACCTCCGATCAGGCCGTGCGGAACTACAAGACGTCGACAGTGGTGTCGCTCAAACAATCATATAAAATAACAAAGAATTTATCATATTGCCATAAACGTACAATAAACTAATTCCGAAGACACGTTTACTAAGAAATACAATTCTTTGAACTAAAAATTGAAAATTTTGAAGAGAATTCATGATATCATATCAAGAAATTGCATGTTGCAATTGTATGTTGCAATAAATGGAAAACAGCGATAGAATGCGTACGGTACAATACTATGGTTGAGGAAATTAACGGACACCGTGCACTATGCCTCCCCGAACTGCCGTGCGCATCTACAAGAGCAATCTCGCCTTGTAAATCCGGAAGCGAAAGTGCACATACAGGTAATCATGTAAAATAACAATAACTTTAAATATCAACGTTGTGACACTAGCCAAAATCCAGCAAACGCATCACCAGACGCATCGCCTAGACAGCAGCCGTAGCAAAATCAGCCAAAGCCAGACAACACATAACTAGAAACTGCCTACTCAACCAGAAAATTATATTATAAAAACCGAGCACAATCGAATAAAGCAGTTCTATATTTTACCTGAAACGGGACGTTTCTACATTCGTATACCTATCCTGAAAACCTACGTTAAATATTTAAAACTACACAATATCTGCATTACACTTATTTCTCGGAATAAGCATTAATATTCGAAACCTAGTTTCTCCTAGAAAGGGGGCTTTTCCACCAAGGTTGAAGACCCGCACGTTTATATTTTTTTTCTTATATTTGTCACGTATTTCCCCGTGTCAAAATTGATTTATATTTTATTTCAATACTTGCCACTTATTTCCCCGTAACAACAGCATTATTATAAACATATTGATATTTTATACGATTATCAGTATTCGTAACTGCGCTTCCGGAGTGACACGCTTGGAGTGGTGTTGCAGTTGCGTTCGTTACATCGGAGAGACACTACTGTACGATCACCGATAATTTCTCTAACCTTCAATTTGTACCGCTTGCTTTCTTTCCCAGTTTTCCATTTATATAAACATGCTGTAATTTACTGCAATAATACTTCAGATTTTTTCCAAAATTATCAATTTTTTCCATAGAAGATTGTGTTTCATAGTAAAAGTGTCTTTGGAGATAGTTGAGTGTACTTTTATGACATTATTTTGTAAAACAGCGTGTTATTTTAACTGATTGTGCGTACACGCACCAGCGCTTCCACAGCGACACCGGTGGAGTGGTCATGCTGTTACGATCGGTAGATCGGTGCGACATTATTGTATGGCGGTCGATAATTACTTTAACCATAACATTATACCGTATGTATTCCTTCTCAGTTTCCTATTTCCTTATACAAACTCTAATTTACTGTCCTCATATTTCTAATTTTATAAAAATTTCCAGTTTTTAATTTCCGAAATTGAATTTTTTAGTAAACGTGTCTGCGGAATTAGTAGAGTTCACGTTTATGACAATACTCTGTTGAATTTGTGGTCGTACTATATGATTGTCTGCATGCGTACATACGCTTCCGGAGCGACACGACCAGAGTGGTCTTATCGATGGGTACGGCAGATCGGAGCGACACTACTGTCTGGTGTTCGTTAAAACCTTTAACCTTGATTTTGTACAGTATGCATTCTTTGGCAGTTTTCTATTTGTTTCAACATACTGCAATATACTGTTATGATATCTTCGATTCTCTTAAAACATTCCATTTTTTAATTTGACAGAATGTATTTTATACGAAACGTGCCTTCTAATTAATTGAGTATACGGTAATGACTATATTTTGTTAAACTTAATGTTACTTTATACGATCGGCACTTTGTGTACCTATGCCTGTGAAGCGACACGGCTGTAGTGCTCTTGTAGTTGCTTATGGTTTATCGGTGAGTCACTACTGGATTGTCTATGCTAATTTCATTAACCTTCTTATTGTACCGTATGCATTCATCCCCAGTCATCCATTTGTTTATTCATACTGTAATTTAGTGTACGATATTTTCAACTTTTATCAAAGTTTTCAACTTTTAGTGTAAAAAATTGTATTCGTTAGCAGAAGTGTCTATGTCATTATTTGTGTTTGCGCTTATGGCAATATTGCGTTAAATTCTATGTCATTTTGAATGATTGGTGGTATACGTTCGGATGCTGCCGGAGAGACAATACTCGTGAAGTCTTGTTGTTTCGTGCGGCATATCTGTGAGGCACTACGGGTTTGACTTCGATAATTCCTTTAACCCTAATTTTTGACCGTATGCATTCTTTCGCAGTTTTCGATTTGTTTCGACATAGTGTAATTTATTGCTTTGATGTCTTCGATTTTTCCCAAAATTATCTATTTTTAATTCAGAAAATTATATTTTTTTGGAGAAGTGCGTTGCGAATTTGTTCACTGTACGTTTATGGTAGTATTTGGTTAAACATATTGTTATTTAATATGATTTTCTGTATACATACCTGCGCATCTTGTGCGACACCACTGGAGTGGTCATGCAGTTGATGTTCGGGAGATTCGTGCAACCATACTGTATGGACTTTGTTAGTTTCATTAACCATGATATTGTACTGTACGCGTTCCTTCTCGTTGCTCTATTTGTTTATACACACTGTAGTTTGCTAGTATGATATGTTCCATTTTTTTCAAAATTTCCAATTCTTT
>NIJG01001158.1:10581-26759 GCA_002201625.1 Euglossa dilemma | reverse complement strand
TTATTTTGTTGAACTTATTGTTATTTCATATAATAGTCTGTACTCCAACACACGCTGCTAAAGCTACACGACTGTCGAATCTTGTAACAACGTACGTCATCTCGGAGGGGCATTACTGAATGGCCTTCGTTAATTTCGTTAACCTTGATTTTGTGCCGTATGCATTTCCACTCACTATTCTGCCTGTACATACTTACTGTAATTTACTGTTATGATATTTTCGATGTTTTTCATATTTTCTAATTTTTAATGTCAAAAATTGAATTTTCTGTAAAATGTGACTTTGGAATTAGTTGAATGCACGTACGTGTAAGTATTCTGTTGAATTTCTTGTTGTATATATTGGGGTCACGGGGAAATACGTGGCAAGTATAAAAATAAAATATAAACGGACGGCTCTCAAACCTTGGTGAAAGAGACCCTTTCTAGAGAAACTATGTTTCTTATATTAATACCTATTCCCTAAAATAAGTGTATAAGAGATATTGAATAGTTTTAAAGATTTATCGTAGGTTTTCAGGATAGGTATACGAATGTAGAAACGTTCCGTTTGAGGTATAATATAGATCTGCTTTACACGTTTGTGCTCGGATTTTATAGTATAATTTTCTGGTTGAGCAAGAGGGTCTCTGGTGATAGTTTGACTGGTTTTGGCTGATTTTGCTATGGCTGCCGTATGGGAGATGCATCTGGTGATGCGTTGGCTGGATTTTGGCTGGCGTTACACTGTTATAAACGTACACTCAACCAATTCAAACGGCACTCCGAGTATGATATTTTATATACTAAATTGTCATACTAAAAATAGAATACCTTGGAAAAATCGATAGTACCATAAGCGCATGTTACGGTATGTAGAAATAAATATAAAACTGCGACAGAATGTATATGGTACAAAACCTATGTGGAGGAATTAACCGAAACCGAACAGCAGTGACGCTGCGAAATACAGAACGCAACTATATGACCACTTCAGCCGTCTCGCTCCGACAGCGTAGGTACTCATACAGACAATTATATAAAATTACAACAAGCCTTACGAAATATTGTCATATACGTAACCGCACCCAATTCAAAAGGCAATTTTCGTAAAAAATACACGTAGGTACACAGACAGTCATATGAAGTAACAATAAGATAAAGATGATACAGTCATAAACGTACATGCAGATAATGCTAAAGGCACTATTACTGATAGGTACAATTTTTCGAATTACACATACAAAGTTTTGTAAACAATCGGGAATATCATAGGAGTAAATTACTGAACGAGGAAATAAACAGAAAATTGGGGAAGAATGCATACGTCCAAAATAAAGGTTACGGAATTATGGTAGACCCTACAGTAATGTCGCTATGAACTGCCGCACGCAACTACCTGACATCGGAAGTCGTGTAGCTCTGGCAGCGTTGGAACGTATACAGACAATCATATGTAATAACAACAATCTTAACAAAATGTTGTCACAAACATAAACGCACCTATTTCAAAAAAAACATTTACTAAGCTAATAATATCATACCAATATCATAACAGGAAATTACAGGGTGCTCATGTAAATAGAATACAGGGCGCTAAAATGCATTCGGTTCACAATTACGGTTAAGAAAATTAACAAAGACAATCCAAAAATGCCGCTCCTATTTGCCGAAAGCATATACCAGACCTCGCCAGTCGTGTCTCGCCGACAGCGTATGTACGCATACAGCCAATCATATAAAATAACAATGAGTTAAACAAAATATTATCTTGAGCATACAATCAATTAATTGTAAAGGCAATTTATTAAGATAAAAAATTTGTTATAATAAAAATAGAAAATTTTGAAGAAAAACGAGTATATCATAGCAGAAAATTACAGTGTTTTTAAATAGATAGAAAACAGTGGAGAAATGGATACGGTACAAAATCAAGGTTTAAGAAATTAACGAGGACCATCCAGGAGTGCCGAATCGGTTTGCGCTACGCAACTTCAAGATCTCATCAGTCGTGTCGGTCCAACAGCGTAGGTACGTATGCAGACAATCATATAAAGTAGCACTAAGTTTAACAAAATAATGTCATAAACGTACAGTAAAGCAATTCCGAAGACACGTTTACTGAAAAATACAGTTTTATAAACAAAAGATTGAAAATTTTGACTCAAATATAAAATATCATAACAATAAATTACAGTGTGCATAAGTACATGGAGTACTGGGAAATAATGCATGCGGTGCAATATCCAGGTTAGGGATGTTAACGAAGATCGTACAATACAGTCGCGCCGATCTGCCGGACGCAACAATATGACCTCGCCAGTCCTGTCGCTTAAGCAGCGTAGTTGCGTGTACAGAAAATCACATAAAATAACAATTAGTTTAACAAAATAATGTCATGGACGTACACGCATCTAAGTCCAAAGATACTTTTACTGAAAAATAAAATTTCATAAACCAAAAATTGATGCTTTTGATCAAAATCGAAAATATGACAACAGGAAATCACCGTATTTTTAAGTAAATAGAAAACTGCCAAAAAATGCATGCGGACCACATTAGGGTTAAAGAAATTAACGAAGAACGTCCAGTTGTGTCGCACCAATCTACCGAATGCAACTACAAGACGACTGCAGTAGTATCGCCCTGGAAGCGTTGGTACATATGGAGACAATTATATAAAATAACAAACAATTTCACAAAGTATCGTCATATACGTACATTTAGTTAAATTCAAAGACTCTTTTGCTATGAAATACTATTTCCAAAAATATAAGATTGAAAATTTTGAAAAATACTATAAAATATCATAACAGTAATTTACAGTGTTTATAAATTAATGGAAAATTGGGAGAAAGTGCGTGCGTAACAATATCAAGGTTTGAAAAATTAACGAATATCATGCAGTAGTGTCCCTCCTATCTACCGAATTCCACTGCAAGACCAATCTAGCCGTGTCTCTGAAACAGCTTCGGTACGTATACAGACAATCATATAAAATAACAATAAGCTTAACCAAATAATGTCATAAATGTACAGTCAGCTAATTCCAAAGCCGCGTTAACAAAGGAATTCAATTTCTTAAAACAAAAATTGTAAATTTCGAAGAAAATTGAAATTATCATAACAGTAAGTTGCAGTATTTATAAATAACTAGGAAACTGCGAAGGAAAGCATACTGCAGATGATCTAGATAAAAGGAATTTACAATGGGCATCCAGTATGGCGCTCAGGACTGCCGTACGCAACTACAAGACAACTCCAACCATGTCGCTCCGGAAACGTACGCACGTATACAATCAATCACATAAATTAACAAAGAATTCGACATAATATTTTCATAAACGTACACTTCTACTAACAAATACAATTTTTTAATAATAGAATCGAAAATTTTGAAAAGAATCGAAAATATCACAACAGTGCATTACAGTATGTATAAATAAATGGGAGACCAGCAAGAAATGCATGCGGTGAAGAATCATGGTTAAAGAAATTAACGAGGATCATCCAGTAGTGCAAATCGGAACTGCCGTACGTAACAACAAAACATCGCCAGCCTTGTAGCTGCCGGAGCGGAAGTACGTATACAGACAATCATATAAAGCAGCAATGAATATAACATGATATTGTCATAAATCTAAACTCACATAATTCACACGAAACTTTTACACGGAAATACAATTTATTGTAAGAATTGAAAATTTTGGAAAAAAATTTAAAATATTATAACAGTAAATAACAGTATGCATAAGTAAATGGACGGCATGGACAAAACGCATACAGTACAACATCCTTGTTAACGAAATTAACGAACACCATCAGGACTTGCCGCTCCGATGCAGCGAACGCGACTACAAGATGATTCCAGTCGTGTCGCTCCGGCAGCGCAGGTACACATGGTGACAATCATATAAAATAACAAGGAATTTAACATAATATTGTCACAAACGTATGCTCAACTAATTCCAATGGCACTTTTCATATACGATATAATTTCTGAAATAAAAAACTTGAAATTATGAAAATAAATTGAAAATATCATAACATTATATTACAGTATGTATAAATAAATGGAAGACTGCGAAAAAAGGCATACGGCACTATTAAAGAAATTACTGGAGATCACACAGTCGCGTCGTTCAGAGCTATCGAAAGCTACTACGAGACCACGACAGTCGTGACGCTCCGGATGCTTAAGTACGTATAGATACAATCATATAAAGTGACAAAGAATATCACAAAATACTGTCACAAACGCACATTCACCCAATTTCAATGACACTAGTTTTGATATTAAAAATTGGAATACTTGAAAAAGCCGTAAATATAACAGAAAATTACATTATACATAAATAAATGGAAGAGTGAGAAGAATGCATAGGGTACTACATCAGTCTTGATGAAATTAGCAACGACCAACCAGTCGTTCCGTTCCGATCTGCCGTACGCGACTACAAGACATCGACAGTCGTGTTGTTCCGGAAGCGTTCGTTCCTATACAAACAATCGTATACAATAACAATAAGCCTAACAAAATAATGTCGTAAACGTACACTAAACTAACTCCAAATACACTATTACAGAGGTATATAATTTTTTTGTAATAAAAATTGAAAATTTTGAAAAAAATTGAAAAGATAAGAATAAGTTACAGTATGCATACATAATTGGAAGACAGGGGGAATTGCATACGGTACAAGATCGGGGTAAGGAAATTAACGACAACCATCCAGTAGAGTCTCTCCCATTTACCATACGCAACTATAAGACAACTCCCGTGGCGTCGCTCCGTCAGTGTAGGTATGTATACAGACAATGAAATAAAATGACAGCAAGCTTAACAAAATATTGCCATACACATAATCTGACCTGATTCAAAGGACACTTTTCGCATAAAATTCAATTTTCCTAATTGAAAGTTTGACAATCTTCAAGAGAATATAATATATCATAACAGTAAGTTACAGAATATAGAAATAAATATGAAACTGCGCAAGAATGCTTACGGTACAATATTGAGGTTAATGAGATTTACAAAGACCATTCAGTGGAGTAACTCCGATTTACCGACGCAACTACAAGGCCACTCCATTCGTGTCGCTCCATAAGCGTAGGAGTGTATACTGACAATCACACAATACAGCAACAAATTAAACAAAATGTTGCCATAAACGTAGATTTAACTAATGCAGAAGACACTTTTGCTAAGAAATAAAAATTTTGAGAATTAAAAATAGAAAATTGTGACAGGAATCGAAAGTATCATAACATTAAGTTACAGATTGTATAAAAAAATAGGACAATGGGGAAATGCATGCGATACAAAATCAACGTTAAAGAAATTAACACAGACCATCCAGTAGTGCCGCTCAGATATACCGTATGCCACTACAGGGCCACTCCAGTTGAGTCGCTGTAGAAACGTAGGTTTGTAATCAGACAATCATATATTACAGCAACTAATTGAACATAATATTCGCATCAACGTAGGCTCATCTAATTGGAAAGACAATTTTAGTATGAAGTATATATTTTTTAATTAAAAACTGGAAACTATGAAAAAATAAAGAATAGCATAACCGTAATATGCAATATGTATAAATAAATGGAAGTCTGGGAAGAGATCCATACGGTACAGAATTATGATCAACGAAACTAACGAAGCTCGTATAGTAGGGTCTCTCCGATGTACCGAACGCAACTGCAAGACCACTCCAGTCGTGTTGTTCCGTCAGCGTAGGTACGTATAAAGACAATCCTATAAAATAACCAAGAAGTTAACAAGATATTGTCATTAACGTACATTCAACTAATTCCTAAGTCACGTTTACTAAGAATTACAATGTCTGAAATTAAAAGTTGCATATTATGAAAAAAAAGAATCGAAAATATCATAACAGCCAATTGCAGTATATATACATAAATGGAAAACTGGAAGAAATTATATACATTCCAAATTATGGTTAGAGAAATAAACAAAGACCATACAGTAGCACTGCTCCGATATACCGTACGCAAATACAAGTCCACCCCAGTCGAGTCGCTCCTGAACCGTAGGAATGTATACCAACAATCACGTACAATAACCATAAATATAACAAAATAATGTCATAATCGATTAATGTGAAAAATTGATGATATCTTAAGAGTAAATCGCAATATCATTAATAAATTTAAGACTGGACTGAAATCCATACGGTACCAAACCAGAGTTAATGAAATTGACGATGACCATCCAGCCGTGCTGTTCCGACATACTGAAGGCAACTGCGATTCCAGTACAGTCGTGTCGCTCCGGCAGGGTAGGTACGTATACAGAGTGCAATATGAAATAACAACAAATTCAACAAAATGTTCTCATAACTGTACAATCAACTAATCCCAAAGGCACAAATCTTAAAAAATATAATTTTTGCAATTAACAATTGGATATTATCAATAAATTCGAAAATACCATAACAGTAAATTACAGTATGTACAAATAAATAGAAAATTGCTACAAAATGTACACGGTAAAATATAACGGTCAAAGGCATTTACACGGGTGATTCAGTAGTGCTGCTCTGATCTACCGACCGTAAATACGAGAGCGTTCCACCGTGTGTCTCCGAAAGCGTAGGTACGTATAGAGACAATCATGTAAAATAACAATATGTGTAACAAAATGTGGTCTCAAACGTAAACTTAACAACCTCCAAAGGCGCTTTTACTAACAAATACAATTTTTTAAAATAAAAATTCAAATTTAGAAGAAAATTGAAAATATGATACCAGTAAATTGCAGTGTGTAGATGTAAATAGATAACTGCGAAAAATGCAAACCATATGACACCTAAACTACTGCAGCCGTGTCGCTCCGGAAGCGTAGGTACCCATATAGACAATCATATAATATCAGAATAATTTTAACAGTATAATGCCATAAACGTACACTCAACTAGTTCCATGGATGCTTCTCTTAAAAAGATACAGTTTCCGAAATTAAAGGAAAGAAATTTTAAATAAAGTCAAGAATATCGTAGCTGTAAATTACAGGTACAGATAAATAGTAAACAGCTGATAGACGTACACGGTTCAATGCCAAGGTTAAGGAAATGAACAAAGGGCATACAGTAATGTCGCTCCTATCTGCCAATCGCAAATACAGGTACACTCCAGTCGCGTTGCTCCGGCACCGTAGGTACGTATAGGGATAACTATATAAAACGACAAGGACTAAATAGAACATTGTCATTACCGTACACTCTAATAATTCCAAGCATACTTCTACTAATAATTACAATTTTTAAAATTAAAATTGAAAATTAAGAAAAAAATCGGAAATATCATAACAGTATATTGCGGTATGTATAAATAAATGGAAAACTAGGAAAAATTGCATACGGTAAAGAATAAAGGTTAAAGAAATCAACAAATACCGACCTGTACTGCCGCTTCGATCTTCTGTTCGCAATTACTACACCTGGCCGGAAGTGTCGCCCAGGCAGCGTAGGGGACTATACAGACAATCATACGAAATGACATCATGCTCACTATTATAAAGGAATACAGTTTTCAGAATTAAAAAATTGACAATTTTGATAAGGAATAGAAGATATCGTAACATTAAATTTCGACTCTAGGCGTGTCGCACCGCACGCTTATGTACGTATACAGACAATTATATATCATAACAATAAGGTTAACAAAATATTGTCATAAACGTACACTCTAATAATTCAAAGGCACTGTTACTATGAAATACATTTTTTGAAATTAAGAACAGCAAATCATGAAAAAAATGGAAAATATCATAACAGTAAATTGCAACATGCTGAAATAAGTAGAAGACTGCGAATGAATTCTTACGGTACAAGATTATGGATGAAGAAACTAACAATGCACGTAGAAAATTGTCGATCCGCTCTACCTAACGCAATTACAAGACCACGTCAGTCGAGTCGCTCCGGCCACGTAGGCACGTATACACACAATCATATGAAATAACAACGAGTCTATTAATATTATCATAAACGTGCGCTCAACTAATACCAAGGGCACTTCTCCTAAAAAAATACATGTCTTGAAATTGAGAACTTGAAATTATGACAAAAATCGATTGTATGGTTACAGTAAGTTGCTGTCTGTATAAATAAAATACCGTATATACAGTATGCATAAGTAGAAGACAGAGACAAAATAAATACGGGACAGAATCAGGGATGAGGAAATTAACGATGACCCCCCATAGTGCCGCTCCGATCTACCGAAAGCAAGTAAAAGTACGTGTACAGAACATCACAGAAGATAATAACAAGCTTAGAAAAGTGTTGTCATGAACGGAAACTCAACCAGTTCGAATGAAACCGTTACTAAGGAGTACTGGATTTTAATCTAAGAATTGCAAATTTTGCATGGAAATCGAGAATATAACACTAAATTAGAGTATGTGTAAATAAATATGAAACATGGAGAGAAATGCATGCGGGTCCAAATCAAGAATAACAAAAATGGAAGATCATCCAATTGTGCCGCTTCGATGTTCCATACGCAATTACAACGTCAGCCCGATTCGGAGCGCCGCTAGGCTAACGGTGAAGATCATAGTCGCATCGGTACGATCTACCGTAAGTAACTGCAAGTTCACTCATGACTTGTGGCTCCGGTAGTGTAAGCTTGTGTACAGACAATCATGTAATACAACAACAGATACATCAAAATGTTGTGAGAATCGTAGCCTCAACAAATTCCAACAGAACTCTTAATAGGAAAAACAATTTCATAATTTGATAATTGAAAGTTATGAACAAAAAACAGAAATATCATAATTGTAAATTAGAGTATGCATAAATAAATAGACAACTGCGAAGGAATGCATACGGTACAATATCAGGGTTAAAGGTATTAATGAAGTCAATTCAGTAGTGCCTCACCGATCTGCCGTAAGCAACTGCAAGAACCCTCCAGCCTTGTCGATCCGGAAGCGTCGGTATATGTACAAGAAATCATATAATACTAAAACGAAATAAACAAAATATTGTCATAAACGTAGCATTGACTAATTCCAAAGGTTCTTTTTCTAAGACATACAATTTCTTAAAATGAAAAATGGAAATTAGGAAAAAATCGAAAATCTCATGACAGTGCGTTGTAGTTGGTATAAATAAATGTAAAACAGGGGGAAAATGCATACTGTACAAAATCAAGGTTTTAGAAATTAACGAAGATCAAACAGTAGTGCGGCACCGATCTACCGAACGCAACTGCAAGCTCACTCCAGCCCTGTTGCTCCACAATCGTTGGTACGAATGCAGACAATGACATAGAATAACAATATGTTTAACAAAATATTTTCATAAACATAAACTCACCTAATACCAAGACACATTTACTACGGAATACAGTTTCTTAAACGAAAAATGAAAGTATTGATAAGCATCTAAAATATCATACCAGTAAATTCAAGTATCTATAAATAAAAATAAATCTGGGATAAGATGCTTACGGAAATATATCTAGATTAAAGAAATTAACTGAAACAATCCAGTAGTGTCTCCCCGAAGTACCGTACGCAACTACAAGTCCACTCGGGTCGTGTCGCACCTGTGCGCTGATACGTATACGGTGAAGCACCGAATCGCGACAATCCGATATACCGTAAGCAACTACGTGTCCACTCCACCCGTGTTGCTCTGGCAACGTAAGTACACATTGAAGCAATCATGTATAGTAACAAACAATTTAACAAGATATTGTCATAAACGAACACTCACATAATTGCCAAGACACTTTTACTGAGAAATACAATTTTTCACATTAAAAATTGGAAAATATTATGAGAATCGAAAATATCACTACAGTAGCTTACAGTATGTAGTAATAGTTAGATAGTTGTGAAATAATGTATAAGATACAATATCAGGGCTACGGGAATTAACGTATAGAATACAGTAGTGTCGCTCCGATATACCGTACACAACTACAGGACATCGACACACGTGTCGCTCAAACAGCGTAGGTACGTATACAGACGATCATAAACAATAACAACTAGTTTAACACAATAATGTGGTAAGCGAAGGCTCATCCAATTTCAAAGTGACTTTCAGTATGGAATACAATTTTTCAAAATAAAAATTGGAGAATTTCGAAAAAAATCGGAAATATAGCAGTGAATTACAGTATGTAGAATTATATATATAACAGCCAAAGAATGCATACGGCACAATATTATGGATAAAGAAATAAACAAATACCATCCAGTAGAGCCGCTTCGATCTGGTGTTCGCAACTGCAAGTTCTCGTCAGTGGTGTAGGTTCGGGAGTGTAGGTACGGATACAGATAGCCATATAAAGTTGGAATATGTAACAAATAAATGACATAAGCGTACGCTCATGTAAATACAAAGACACATTTATTAGGAAATACAATTTCTTAAAATAAAAATTGAAAATGTGGGAAAAAATTGAAAAGATTAAAACCGTAAATTGCATAGTGTATAATTGAAGGAAAAATTAGGGGAAAAATGCATGCTGCGCAATATGATGGTTAAAGAAATTTTTGTAGACCACACAGCATTGCCGCTCCGATCTACCGTACGCAAATAGAAGACCTGAACGTCGTGTTGCTCCGGGAACGTAGGCACGTATACAGAAAAACATAGAATGTAACAACAGGTTTAACAAAATAATGTAATAAAGGTACACTCAACCAATTCCAAAGGCACTTTTCCTAAAGAATACAAATATTGAAATTAATAATTGGAACAGCTGAATGAAATCGGAAGTGCCATAACAGTAACCCACAGCATGGAGAAATAAATAGAAAACTGCGAAAAAATGCATTCGGTACAATATCATGTTTAAAACCATATAGTAGATTCGATTCGATCTACCGAGCGCAGCTACAGGACCAGCACCAGTCGTGTTGCTCCGGCAGCATTGGTACGTGTACAGACAATCATATAAGGTAATAACAAGCTTAACAATGTATTGTCATAAGCGGAAACTCAACCAATTCGGAAGAAACCGATACTGGGAAATACAGCTTTTTCTATAAAAGAATTGAAAATTTTGGAATAAAATCGAAAATATAACTGTAAATTAGCGTATGCATAAATAAATTGAAAACATGGGGAGACCCGGATGCGGATCAAAATAAAAGTCAAAGAAATTAAGGTATATTGTCCAGTTGTGTCTCTACGATCTTCCGTACACAACAACAACATCAATCCGTTCGTAAGGAACCACAGTGCCGATAGGCATACGGTGGCGAGCGAGAGGCGTCGCAACGATCTACCATACTTAACTGCAAGATCACTCCATCCGTGTGGTGCCGACAACGTAGAAACTATCATATATTACAACATAAAATTCAACAAAATATTGTCACAAACATACCCTCAACAAGTTGCAAAGGCACTTTTACCAAGGAATTCAATGTTATACGCTGAAGATTGAATATTTTGGGATCAATTGATAATATAACTGTTAATTATGGTATGTATATATAAATATAAAATATGGGGAAAATGCACACGGGACAATATCAGGTTTAATGAAATTAAAAGGATCATCCAGTAGTACCACTCCGCCGTACTGTACGCAACTACATAACCTTGCCTGTCGCGTTGCACCGGCAGCGTTGTTACATATATAGACAATCATGTAAGATAACAATAACTATAATGAAATAATGTCAGAAGCGTCCACTCATCTAATTCCAATAAAACTTTTGCTTAGCAATGCAGTTTTCTAAACAAAAGGTTGAAAATTTTGAAATAAATCGTAATTATCATAACAGTAAAATGCAGTTCGTACAAACAAATGTCAAACTGGGAAACAATGCAAACCATACAAGGTTATGGTTAATGAAATTATCGAAGACCAGCCAGTAGTGCCACTCTGCCCTGCGACAGGCAAATACATGTCCTCGCCAGTCAGGTCGCGCCAGCAGCATGGTTGCATATTCGAACAATTATATAAAATAAAAATATTTATATCTAAATATTGCCACAACCGTACATTGAACTAATTCCAAAGGCACTTTTGGTAAGAAATACAGTTTCTTATCTTAAAGCAGATAATTATGTAAGCAAAATCCAAAATAGGAGATCAGTAAGTTACAGTCTGTATAAAGAAATGGGAGACGTTGAAAAGATGCATACAGTATAAAAACATGTTTAAAGAAATTAGCGAAGACCATCGAGTAGTGCCAATCATTCCTGCTATACGTAACTGCAAGATCTCGCAGAACGTGTCGCTGCGGCAGCATGCGCACGTGTACAGATAATGATATCAATTAACAATATATCTACAATATATATTCGTAAAGGTACACTCATTTAATTTCGAAGACACCTTTACATAAACGTACCATTTTTTAAATTGAAAATAGGAAATTTTTTAAAAAATCTGAAACTTCATAACAGTAAATTACAATATGTCGTAATGAATATAAAGCTGAACGTTACAACGTTACAACACTAAGATTAAAGAAATTAAGGATGACTAACCAGTAGTGTGTGCTCCGCTGTACCGATCGTAACTACGAGACCACTCCCATCTTGTCACTACGGCAGCGTTGGTACGCAGGGGGGCATTCATATAAAATGACCATGAATTTAACAAATTATTGTTGTTTACGTACACTCAACTAATTCCAAACTCACTTTCTCTAGAAAATAAAATTTTGGGAATTAAAATAAGGAAATATCGAATGAAATGGATAATACCATATTAATAACTCACAGTTTGTATATATAAATTAAAAATCTGTGCTGGAATGAATACGGTTCAATATCAAGGTTAAAGATGTTACCAGACGGGTCGCAGTTTTCTCCCATATATTTATACATTTTGTAATATATCGTTATAATATTTTCGATTTTTTCAAAATTCACAATTGTTTGTTTAAAAAATTGTATTTGTAAGCAGATTGCCTTTGGAATTAGTTGTGTGTACGTTAATGACAATATTTTGATAATAATATTGTTATTTAGAATGATTGTCTGTATACGTTTGTACGATGCTGGAGTGTCGAGGGTGGCGATGACTTGTAGTTGCGTACGGCAGGGCGGAGTGGCACTGCTAGATCGTCATCGTTAATTTCTGCTTTAACCATGATATTGTACGGAATACATTTTTCCCAGTATCCCATATATTTATACGTACTGTAATTTACTGCAATGATATTTTCAATCTGTTTCAAAATCTTCAATTTCTTGTTTAAAAAATTGTATTTCCTACCTGGAGAGGCTTAGGAATTAGTTGAGTGTACGTTTACAACAATATTTTCTTGAAAATTTTCTAATTTTGTTCGATTTTCTGTATATGTACCTACAGTGCCTGAGCGACACGGTTGGCGCGGACTTGTAGTTGTGGACAGCAGATCGGACGAGCGCTACCAAATGGTTTTTGTTAAATTCTTTAACCATGATTTTGTACGGTATGTATGTTTTCCCATGGTCCCATTTATTTATACATACTGTAGTTTACTGTACCGAAATTTTCGATTTTTTTTTTCACAATTTTGAATTTTATTTTCAAAATACGCTTTTCGTAGCAAAAGTGCCTTTAGCACCAGGTGAGTCAACGTTTATGGCAATATTTTGATAAAAATACCAATATCCAACATGATAGTGTGTATACGTACCCACGCTGCCGGAGCAGCACGACTGGCGAGATCTTGTAGTTGTGTACGGCAGGGCGGAGTGACACTACTGGATGGTCTTCGTTAACTTTTGCTTCAATCATGATTTTGTTCGTTACGTATTTTTCCCCAGTCATCCATTTATCTATACAAAGTGTAATTTGCTGTCAGGATATCTTCCATTTTTTTTCAAAATCTTCGATTTTGTGTTTTGAAAACGGTATCTCTTATCAAAAATGCCTTTGGAACTAGTTGAGGTCACGTTTATGGCAATATTTTGTTATTGGTACTGTTATTTTATACGATTATCTGTATACGTTCCTAGGCTGCAGGAGCAACACGATTGCGACGTCTTGTAGTTGCGTACAGCAGTATGGAGGGGCACAACTAGATGGTCCTCGTTTATTTCTGTGACCATGGTTTTGGACCGCATGCATGTTTTTCCCTGTCTTTGATTCATTTATACATACTGTACATCGCTGTTATGATTTTTTCGATTCCTTTCAAAATTTTCAACTTTCTTTGTTCAAAAAATTGTATTTTATAGTAAAAGTGACAATGGAATTAGTTGAGCGTACGACTATGGCAATATTTTATTGTACATATTGTTAGTTAATATAATAGCCTGTATACGTACCCACGCTGTCGGAGAGTCACGACTGGCCAGGTTATGTAGTTGCATACGTCAGGGCAGAGTGGCAATACTCTACCGTCTTCGCTAGTTAATTAACCATGATTTTGTACACTATGCATTTTTTACAGTCTCCCATTTATTTATACGTACTATAATTTGCTGCTAAGATATTTTTGATTCTTTTCAAAATTATCGATCTATAGTTTAAAAAACTGTATTTCGTAGAAGAAGAGTCTGTCGAACAATTTGTGTGTACGTCCATGAGAATATTTTATTAAAAATATTGTTGTTTTATATGATCATCTGTGTACGTAACCACGCTGCCGGTGCGACACGACTGGCGAGGTCTTTGTAGTTGTGTACGGCTGATCGGAGTGGCACTACTAGAAGTTCTTCGCTAATTTCATTAACTATGATATTGTACTGTACGCATTTTGCCCCTGTTTTCTATTTATTGATACAGACTGTAATTTACTGTTATCACATTTCTGATTTTATCAAAATTTCCAGTTTTTAATTTCCAAAACAGAATTTTTTAGTAACAGTGTCTGCTGAATTAGTTGAGTTTACGCTTCGGAAAATATTTTGCTGAATTTGTTGGGGTTTTATATGATGGTCTGTATGCTTACCAGTGCTCCCGGAGCGACACGGCTGGAGTGGTCTTACACTTGAGTTCGGTAGATCGGAGCGACGCTACTGTATATTCATCGTTAAAATCTCTAAACTTGAGGTGGTGCCGTATGCATTTTATCCCAGTTTTCGATTTATTTCTACATACCGTAATTTGCAGCTACGATGTTTTCAATTTTCTTTGAAATTTTGAATTTATATTTTGAAAAAATGTATTTCTTTGCTAAAGTGACTTTGTAATTAGTTAACAGTACGTTTGCGACATTATTCTGTTGAAACTTTGTGCTATTTTATATGATTGCCTGAAGACGTCCCTACATTGCCGGTGCGATACGACCGCCGAGTTCTTACATTAGCGTACGGTTGTACGGTGTGGCACTACTGGTTGGTCTTCGTTAATTTGTTTAACCTTGATATACTACCTCTTGCATTCTTTCCCAGTCTTGCAATTATTTATACATACTGTAATTTACTGTTATGATATTTTCCTTTTTTTACGTAATTATTATTGTTATTGATTAATTGATTATATTTCATAGTATTAGTGTCTTTGGAATAAGATGAGTTTACGTTTATTACATTATTTTGCTAAACTTATTGTTGTTTTATACGATTGTCTTTATACGTACCTATGCTTCCGGAGCGATTCGGCAGGAGTGGTCTTGTAGTTGCGTACGGCGGATAGAAGCAGCACTACTGCGAGGTCTTCGCCAATTCCGTTAAGCATAAAATTGTACCGTATACTTTCTTTCGTAGTTTTCAATTTATTTACAAATACAGCATTTTACAATTGTGATATTTTCGATTTTCAACAAAATATTCAATTTTTGGTTTTAAACATTGTATTCCCTAGTAAAAGTGTCTGGAATTTATTGAGTGTACGTTTATGACATTATTTTGTGAAACTAATTGTTATTTTATACGATTGTGTGCATACGTACCTAGGTTTCTGGCGCGAAACGACTGGAGTGGTCTTGCTGTTGCATTCGGTATATCGGAGGTACATCACTGTATCATCATCCTCAATTCCTCTAACCATGATACTTTACCGCATGCATTCTTTCGCTGTTTTTCTATTTATTTCTTCATACTGTAACTTACTGTTTTGATATTTTTTTTTTTTTTTTTTTTTGGCAATTTTTCAAACCATATTTTAAGAAACTGTATTTCTGAGTAAAGGTGTCTTTAGAATTAGGTGAGTGTACACTTATGACAATATTTTGTTATATTTAGTGTTACTTCATCTGATTGATTGTATTCGTACCTACGTTGTCGGAGTGACACGACTGCCGTAGGCCTGTA
>NIJG01001156.1:21290-37070 GCA_002201625.1 Euglossa dilemma | reverse complement strand
TCTAGAATTCTAAGATTCAAGTTTATTCTCTTACCTATGGGCATAGAAGAAAAATTAATGAGGATCTAGTACACAGTCACATGTTATAGCTTGTTCAGGAAAAGGAATGTTTTGTAGCCTGTATTTTTTACTCATGTTGAGAACACGTTTAACAAATAGTTTAAATCCTGCTTTTATAACCGTAAGTTTGGTATTTGTCAATATTTCAACAGCTAGCGGGTTAGTAACATTAATCGATGTTGCTGCTTTACGTTTAACTTGGTGTTTTTTTTATTATTTTCCTTATAAATTATATCTTTATCTCAAGATTCTACTATCTCAAATCTTTTGATTAAATATTTTAAGTTTTGCAGGAATGGATGTATCGTTTTTTTATTGCGGAATCTATATTTATAATACCTTTTTCATTCATAAGATCCCATCTTCTTTTTAATTTAAGTCTGGCAATATCAAAGCTTCCAATACTTTCTTATCATATAGGGAAATCCGTATACATTTCTCGTTGCCAGACTTACAGTGATAACCATATTCAAATTCACAAATATCCCGAGAAGCAATTCCATTTCTCAATACATATCCTTCCAATTTATTATATTCATTCCTAAGATATAAAATTTCAACATCCATATGCATAACTATTTGTTGCACAACTCATTCATTCTCAATAGGACTTAATGGACATGTACTATATGCAACTAATACGTGTTGATTTATCCTTCCATAAACTTGTTTAGTAATTTATATTGAACCTCATGTAAACGAATCGTATTAGTAAATAAGAATTGTCAGAAACATGTTTTCATTTCTTAATTGCTCCATTACTTGTACATGGAACATCACAAGGAATTCTATCAAATTTTCTCCCAATATTGTCGTATATATTTGGAAAAATAGTAGAATCACCTTGTATAATGACTAACGATCTGTTTTGTATCTTAAACGTTTCACTTTATAAAATATTTGTACGTTTTAAAGTTATATCATTGGCAATGATTAGTCCACTTTGATCAATTATTTCAGTAGTCCCCTTTGTTTTGGATCTTAGCAATCATATCAAAAACATAGTGGTCATAGTCTCATAAACATAACTGGTAACATACTATCTAGTTGCTGTCTCTGTATTGCGCAAATATTTGCTTGATTCACTATGAATTGTATAAATTCTTTGTAGGTATCAGGTTTTTTCCTAAAAAGTAGATCAAACTCATATACATCTTCAAAATTATCAAGTTATCTAACAAAGTCCTGTTAAAAAATAATATCACGAATTTTTTATTTCAATGGTGTGTTTCGTATTCTGATCACAGATGTAATCTATCCTCTAGTTTACTACTGAATTCTTCAAATTCTGTTTTATATAAGTTCAAATTTTTTTCGTAAATTGTTAACAATTTTACTATTCCCATCCACGGCTCTAAAAATTAATAAGTTTTCAAGTACCTTGGATTGATAAATCAGAGGAATAGAAGTAGATAAAATTTTATAAAAACTTTAAATCACGTTCAACCTTTATCTAATATTTATTTATTTTTTAATTTATTTTCAGAATTCCTAGAGTAGAATTCAACCTTTTCTTTCAATTCGCTTCGCTTTCAAAATATTTCTTACGGGCAACTCTACGGAGATACAGTTGGCTTCGTATAAAACCATGCACAGTACTAACGGATAGATTAATGTACATAATTTTGAATAATTTACAATCATTTACAATGATTAATGTAAATTATTTGAATGCATTCAACTATTTTTATAGCACTTTTTGGGAGATATAGCCTTATCATTCCAATAATAATTCGTCTAGTATACCGATTAATTTTCCGTCGATATACATTTTTTGAGTTATTTTGTAGCCTCTTCCTGAGTCAATACCTATGTATACTTACACATAAATATTTCTGATAATGAGAGTGCAGTTAATGAAGGACATTCAGAAATTCCTAAGGAGCAGGATGTTAATCCATTGAAAGATTCACCTATGGGGAATTCAGAAAAGCCTTTACTGAAAATAATTACAATGGGTATAAGATTGATCAACAGAAGTTTAATGTACTACAAGAGAAAATTGAAGGTATGCGTAACAATGCAGAATACAAAAAGAAGTCCCAAAAATTATTTTATACTGTAACGAAAATGATCCTAACACGGAAAAAACAAATAGTAAGAGTGAATTATGATTAAATTTTTGAATTTTATTTAGTTATTTTTTTGTTACTGGGTTCTCGAAAATTGATCATTGTAAATTCTTTACTTACTTCTACAATATATATTTTTAAACATTATAATTTTAGATAGTTATGTACCGTTACCAAAATGAATTTAAAACTGAAATTAAATAATTCTAAATCACATATAAATATAACACTTTAATTTGATCCTTTGATATAAGAAAACTAACTAGTAGATTGTAAGCAAATGAAGGTATAAGTCAATAGTCTGTCTTGTTTAATTTATAAACAATTTACATTAGTCGATGTACGAAATGGCATTGTAAATTTTAACATTTTGCACACTTAGCAGTAATATTGCAATGAGGCAAGTAAGGATGTGTGGAAAAACCAGAACGACATCAAAGTTTACACCGCCGGTTGTTGATGTCATAATTATATCTAAATGATATACCCGTATAGATGACTTCATCTTTATAATTTAAATTAAAATTTTTTCGAATTTTTTTGTAATCTAAACGCATTTAAATTTTAACAAAATTAAGGAAGGTAAATTGAATTTTATACGTCATAAAATTTATCTATAAATAAATTCAACTTCCAATACAAACAATTTTATTCAAAAGTTATAATATATAAGAAAACATATTTGTTTGATATCAATTTCTTTTAATAAGTTTTTACTTTTAGATTCAATATTTTTTAATCTGATTAACAACCTAAATAGTTTTGTTCGTTTTTATCAATATTTGATGTTAAAACAAAATAATTTTAAATATAAATGGTGCGTTGTTCGGTATTTATACACATTTTTAATGATTTAAAAGTGTTCATGTTTGCCGTTAATATACTTAATTAATATTGACATAATAATAATGAGAAAAAATAGATATTTAGGAGCTTTTTATATATATTTATGACCTCTGATCAAAAAGAAATGTGTACATTTCTATTCTCCACTGTATCAATTCATTAAACTAACAGAAATATACTCAAGACATAGAGTATGTAAAAGTATATAAGCAACCACTTAACTTTTTCATAAAATAAATGATTTTCAATTTTGATGAAGAATTAAGTAATTGAAAAAGAAAATTATTAAGAAACTAATATTCACCAGAAATAACTAATATTAACCAGAAACAGCCCATATGTTATTTAGAGTAGGAGAACATAAATAAGAGCAATGTAACTGAGTATCCCTGTATAAACGATTTGGGACTAGAGATAGTTGAACTTAATCATACGGAAGTTTAAATTCTCATGCCTTCATTTGTCAAAATAACTTGTTATCACCAAAATGATTAGGTGAACATAAAAATGAGACTGAGGCTTTTGAAAGTTTAGTTATGAAACCAAGCCAAATAACAGCCAAGGGATAATAACATTTGATAATTTTAAGAGAATGGTTAAGCAGACGCCAACTACCAATAATTCTGCTGAAGGATTTACTCCATATGAATTTTAACTGTTGTACTTCTCTGGCCCTTAGAAAGGACGATTTTATATTCGCATCTGACGGGAGACATTTTGGGATATGAGAATCAATTCTAGAATGATGTCTAGAATCTTTATATTTGGTGATGGTTTTGAGACTTTAACAAGATTTCGTAGAGATAATTGTGAACTCTAGAATATTCTTGAGTTGAGAAGATTATCTACAATATGTAATGTAATATGTTCCAGCTTGTAAACTAGCTTCATATTTGTCTAAGACAGGGGTGACCACAATGGGGCCCTTTATGTTGCTCGCAAAAAGATTTCAGATTTTTATTAAAAATTCATGAAATTTTTTATCGCATTTATAGTATGGTTTGTAAAATTAGTACCGGAGAAGATAAATTAGAATACTAAAAGTTGTTAAAACAAATTTAAATATACACTATTTTGTTTAGCCAGCAGCAAATAATAATTTGTACTAAATATATAGTTCATTTTAAATTATTGTTTTAAAACTTACCACAGTCTATGGCATACGTACCAATTATGGTACACAGTGTAATAACTAATATAAACGAATTATTTTCTGATCGACTGATGATGTACTGATCTATTGAGTGAAAATATATATATTTTTAGATGAAACAGTGAATATCATTTCGATGATATAAGAAGGGCTATACGCGGAACTTGTTAACATATAAAAATTCAGAAAATCAATTGAGGTGCGTAAAAACAGGTTTGACAGTACATTTAAAGAAATTAAGTAAAGAAAAGTTCATATTCGAACTAGCTAATCATCATACATGCACATATTGTATTTATCACCTGGATTTGAACAAATCTGATTTCATTTTATATTCATTTTGTATTTTTGAACGCATCTATGTAATGTGCGGTCTAGGGAAAGCATACTTAATGTGGTCTGCGATACAGTTTCGACTGGTCTTCTCTGGTCTAAGGTGTTATGCAGGAAAAGGTTTTTTCTGTATTTTTCATATGCTACTGTATCTGGATTTGATGGTGATACACGAGTTGTATACCCTATTGATCCAATTGGTTGCTGTGGGGATGTTATGTGTATCTATAATGGAAGTAGCTCGTTTTTAATACAACCTTTACTTGATTATTTTCTTGATAAAAAGTATATGGGATGAATGATGTAATTAGCTTGATAGTAGAAAGCTTTTGATTCTGTTTCTGAGCGAGAGGTTTAGCTTGGTGATTGCTTAGAGCTCTATATTGTTAGTAAAACCGGTTATGAAACTAGAAAAATACGGTTAAGTGACGATTACATTAATTAAAAAAAAGTTTGCTGATAGAATTATCCACTTGTAAATTTTATGTTCTATATGCGACTTCTTTTTGGCACTAAACCTACTAGGATTTTTTTATATCGATAGAGACACCTATATAAGCAGACATTTTGATCGATCTGGTATATCTAGTGTTAATTTTTGGATTTTATAACATTATAAACTTAATTCAGTTGTTTATTTTTCTAATATAATAATTTATTTATAGTCATGTTTATAGGTATAGCGGTTTCACAACATGTTTTGAAAAACATACCATTCGTAATTCAAAATGAACATCGTAAATTATTGAGCTTTGAAAGTTGACGATATTAATTAACACAAGGGTGGGCAATTTTTTATACCAAAGTGCCAACTTTCGTGAATCCCATAACGGCGAGGGTCAAGGCATATAAAAAGATGCACAAAAAATTTATAAAATGTGAAAAACTTTTTTTTGAAGGAGAATATTTTATCCATCGCTTATTCATTTCAGCAACTCCATTTTAATGGTTCAGATAAAATATTTGCAATATTTCTAGGACACTTTCAAAGATTTTCTAGGATAAACCATTTTATCATACCACGTTTTTGGTTAGAAATTAATAATTTGGTAATCTCAAGTAAGCAATACTTAAAAATTTCCCGCTAGAAAGTGATGTACTATGTATTGTAATTTTGTGTGCAGCAATGAAAATAATTTTCGCTAAAGTTTTTTGTCTTGCAAAGAGTCCTTAAAGTATTTTGTTGGGCATTCAATTCACCTTTTAATTTCTTTTACTTCATCCTTCATTTGTTCCTATAAAATAAAATATATATATGCAGAAATGGTATGCTGAAAAATGTATTCTAAATTAACATACATACGTCGGCATTGAAAATTCTGTTTCTTGTCGAGGAGAAGCCATCGTTTTTAAACTCTCAAGGTTATTATTTGAAAATTATAGTCCTTTATTTTAACACGTTCATACCGCCCCATGAGAATATTAAGTGTGAGCCACCTATGGTACACACGGCGTGAATGCGTTAGTATTAATTGATATTTGAAAATATGTATCGGGCCGCAGGTAACGCACCTCTGAATTAACCTCTCAGGAACGACACACCCAATAGTGGTTTTCGCATTGTAATCTCTCAGTACGAGAGAGTAGCATATTAGATTTAAGAAATTCCATATTCTTTACTGACTCTTATTATAGTGGTCCGCTATTCCTAGAAAGTTAGTCAAATAATACCGCAATCCATTCTCATACAGCTACTTTACGACCAAATTCGAAATATTATTTCAATTACATACAATTTGATCAGTAACGTACAGTAGAGAGAAATCAATTTCGTGGAATATTGCGCCGTTGCTAAATTATTAAAAAACAAACAATATACAAAGGGATTGTAAAAACGTCTTAAAACAGTGTAAATAAATGAAACTCAATTTACACAAGAATGTCATCTTATGAATATATAATTCAATTTTTAAACATTTGCATATTTTTATAAAGCCTGAAATTACAAATTAGGCGATCGTATGAAATATATGAATTTTTTTGATACCATCTGCTTGAAAATAAAATTTCACACTTTTAAACAATTGAATTTCAGCGTTAATTCTTTTCCGATGACCTGAAAAATCCCTTGGTTCCATTTTATTCTAACAATCTTCTGAGATTGAATGAGAACATTTTGTTTTTATTCATTACTGGGGAGCCAAAGATTTTTGTTATAATACAAATACAAATTCCTTTATATTACGTAATGCTTTTTCAAAAGCGATAGTGAATATTTTATGATAAAAGATATGATGACATTCTATTTATAAATGTTAGGAAAATATGAGAAAAAGTTGAACTGTTGTATATAATAGAAAATTTTCGGCCCTAAAAGTAATCAGGCTAAGTAACTTGTTAAAGTATAAAATTCCCTATGTAGTTTTAAAGAAATTATTTTCTAAATACTTTAGGAAATACTTCTATTGTAGTAGAAGAATTATACTATATCTGATGACGTGATGATATAACTAGTCATAAAAACACTATGATAACGAGTAGGTCTAAAAGTGTCTGTAAGATGGAGATGTGCGTACCAAAATTATCGTAATATGATTTCAAAACATTGGTATGAATAATTTTGGAACATATTTTTTCAATATACATTTTTTTAAATACCAATGAAATCGGATAGGATGAACCTTATTGTTTTAATAATGCAAAATTAAACATAATTTAATTCTTCATAACATCGCCTTTTAAGAGATATTTTTTTGAATTTTAATTAGATATCAATAGGTAATCAATATAGACATTAATTTTGATAAAAAGAAACATTAGTTTTTCAATGAAGCACCAAATATTTTTAACCGTATTATACACATTCATATTGTCCTTTTGATTTTGCAAAAACAATTCCAGTGTATATTTTGAGTCTCAGACAAATTTATAACCGTATCTTTTGTCAAGATTTTAATTAGTTATGGTTGTTTTCATAAGTATGATGGGAATTTAAAGAAAAAGAATATTTTTGAATAAACATTTTTCACTGACTGAACCTTGGCGAGCTAATTTCTTTTATAAATTGTAATCGTAATAATATTTCAAAAAAAATTTTAATGGAAATCCCAAATTGTAATTAAAAGAAGTTTTGATAAATTTAAAATAACAAACTTTTGTAGTTCTCGAAGATCATAGAATATATGTTTTTGTCCACAATTAAATATTTTGTATGCAAGAATTGTTTTTTTAAATGATTATCATATTTGTTGCATGCCGTGGGTATATTTTTATAATATTAAAACTCGTCTTACTGAATTTCCAAAAATAAATTGAAGGAAACCAATGAAGCTAAATAATGTTAAAAGTGTTGACGATTTTTATTTAATTATGGAAAATTGAAGCATATCAGTTTAATGCCCATATTTATTTTCTTTATCAGGGTTGGTTGTCTTATTCTATTTCCTAAAAACAATTGTGAATAAATATTTATTTTATAAGAACACATAAAATGTCATTATGTAAAATTAAATTCGTATTTGTATTAAAAATATGTCTTTTCTTCGTATTTATAATTGCTTGAATATAAATTTCTTATAATTTTATTAAAACATTATGGTTTTATTATTCTTTATACTTCGTATAAAAGTGGGTAAACTCTTAAGGTTGTTACACCATTTAATATAAATTTAGAAATATGCGATAAACTTCAATGATATATTTGAATGCGGAAGAAATCAACTTATAATCAAGTGTGAATATAACAATGCTATTATTCTCTTGCTTAGTTTAGAATATTAAATGTATTGTGTATATAACAATTATGGTGGTCTACAAGAGTTTTACGTTTTAAAATGATTATTTTAAAAGAAATGTCAAAAGATATGTGTATTCATTTTTTTTATTTGCTCAAATACAGTTTTGTTCTTAAAATATTATTGCAATTTCTTGAATACAATAAAGTGACAGAAAATAATTACTTATAAGTTAAAAAAACAATGTATTCATAATAAAATTGACAGGTATGATTAAACGTATGTTCAAACGCTTTAATGGCACCACAAATATTATATTGTGCTTTTAGTTGAATAATTTGAAGGTAAGAATGAGTCTATAAGTAGAAACGCTATTTTTTAAAAATAGATATTATTTTCAGTCAAACGGCAAAATGTAAATAAAAAATGTTTTAATATAAGATATAAAATGTTAACTTTCACAAAACCTTCACGATTTAAGCAATTACTCAATAAAGCTTCATTTGTTAGCCTTCCTTCCGACATTAAATAAAATTTTAAATAATATGTTTTAAAGTAAAGAAAGCAAACAGCAAACATTTAGTTAAAGAATTAATTTTTAACTTTGTATATGTCGGGATTGCTCATTCTAATCATGGGGTATATTCTTTGGAAATATTTATATTTCCATCATCCATTCAGATTCCATCATATCTGAGCATAATATATCCGACGAATATACAAGTTGTTCCTGAAGAATAATTTGAATGTTTCATTTAGTTTCTGAAATTTAAATAAATTTAATGACGCAAATTAAAAAATGAAAAAATTTTTGTTAACCAAAGAATATAAATATTCAATTATAAAAATAAAGCATTGTAATATTTAAACTTTGAAACGTTTATATATAATTACTCGCGTTTTCTGTATATGTTTGTCTTTCGTATAATATAAAGTGTTTCTTCGTTTCACTTCTGTTAATCTTCTAGCTATAAAAATTCCAAAGTGCAAATATTTTTTAATTTTTTATAAATATAACAGCATATAAAAAAAATATAATATTTTTTCATGTATAAAAGAAATATCAGATTTAGATCCATATTTTGGGAAAAAATTTTTTATATATCATATGTGTTGAATATTAACATCATTAGGGTACCTCTAAATGATAACTACGGTGCTAAACTTTCAAGAGAGAATGGAGTTGCAACAGATCTTATTGATTTCAATAAAGAACTGTGAATATTATGGATTTAGAGACACTATTAAAATTTACAGTTTTCAAGTATACGGAAATAATAAAAATCCTAGAATAATAAAAATAGCAAACAATTTCCCAATTGAAATATGTTTTGAAGGTCCAAATAATATGGTTTTAATTCCAAAACGTTTCCATGAATAACATGAACTAAGAATTGAAAACATTTCCTCAATGAAATGTAATCCCTTTTTTTCCAGAATATTCTTTCATAAGAATATTAGTATACAATTTCGATATTTCTTCCATATATTTCAACATTCTGAAATGACTCCAGTATTAAAAGATGAATTGAAGAGACATATACCCATTTTTCTAACAATAGAAGATCCGCATATTTAGAAAGTGTTTGGCAGTAGCCACTTTATTTTCGAACTATGGGAAATTTATATGGCAAAAGAATTCGATGAAATTGGTTTTACAGAACTAGTTGCTTGGGATGATCAAAATTGCTCAACTGGTCTGAAAATAAAACAGAAAGCCGGACTAAAGTAAATTTCAGAAATAAAAAAAATAGTATATTCTTATATAAAAAGTAAATAAAAAAGAAAATCAGATCGATAAGGATGACAATTACACATCACAAAATGTAGACACTTCTATTGATTGTCATGGTTGTTCTACATTCCTCACATTATCGCTTCTTTTTCGCACTTAAATGCAACGATGCTAGTATAATTACGAAATCCTTAGTTTTGTTAAAACATTTATATATTATTTATAAATTTTGTATCCCTTTGATCCTGAAGTAGAAAATAGGAGAAGTATTTTTGAACTTGAGGATAAGATATGTTCAATATTTTTGAATCCAGGAAAGCCAACATACAAATTACCAACAAATATTTTAGCACATACTTCTGGAACAATTAGGTTTAAACATATTTAAACGACAAAGTAGCACCTATAATGTTACTTTCTGGTTTTTTAAAAGTGAGACATGGAAATAAACGATCTCTCGAAATTTTTCCATTAATGGAAGAGGTTTCTTTATGTTTTTATTAACAATTTTTCTAATAAACATACTTTGACCTCGTGCGAAATTCGAAAATACAGAGAACTATTACAAAAAGAACATGCAGAGTAAAAACACAGATGATTCATATTGATCATAAAATCTTGATGCACGTACCAGAAACTTCTAATAGATATAATTTTAATTTAGATAAAGGAGTCAAGTTCTATTGCTTGTGGGGATGATAATCATATTAATAAAAAGTGTACTTAAGGACTAAAAGTTAGAAACAATGGTGAACTGTTTTCAACATCTAATGATCTTGATAAAGTAGTCGATGGTTACGTACAAACTGAAAATGAAAACAAAGGCATAACAATGTTAGATATTCTTTTCCAAGTTTTAAAGACTCACAATATTAATTTCAAACAGAATGTTTCATTTGTTATGGGGAAGGGTTTCTACTAATACAAGAAATCAATCACAGAATAATATAACTAAAACCGAATTCGAAGCAGATGAAAAAACATTGAAATCAGGCGACGCAGAAAAAAGTATATCGGAGAGGGAGCAAGATCATTGTTTCCGGGGATTTCATTATGGGTATAAATAGCAACAAAAAAACCGAGTGGCTGAAAAAGTCTTAATACACGTCGATATATAACAAATATAAATCGAACTTCGTTGAAAATTTTCATAATATAGAACCAAATTCAAGCAATTCATTCGAAGTATATGAAATTCCAACCAATGGCGGAAGGTCTGAAAAAATAGGGGAAAGCATGTTAAACCTTGGCTCATTGTTACCAAAGCTTAAATGTATAGATGAAAACCGTTCCGAACGTGCCGTTCCTTCTGACTTCTTAAACTGTACAGGACTTCAGGATCTAGTAATGTGACAGAAAATAAAAGATCAGGGAATGGAATACAAGAAATGTTGGTTATAGCAAAACATAGTAATATAATAGAAGAGCCTCTATTTTCGATATCTAGTAAGCCGTTTATAATCGCTGATAAGATCCATGTCTTCGAGATTAATAAATAATTGATGCATAGTTTTTAGTTTTTATTTGAAATATTTATTCTAATAAACACGTAAGAAAAATTATGTGTAAAATTATAATATTGGAAAAAGTGATAATTCTTTAATAAAACATTATTGTTTTTATAGTTCGTTGTATTCAAATTAGATAAGATGAGAAAGTATTTAATAGAATATATGATATTTCATATTTGTTTATTAGTTGTGTGTTTATACCACTTTACCAAGTCTAACGTCAACGCTTACATCTATCCCTATTTCCAATTCCAATGCCTCAAGAACATAACTCCTCAATTACAAAATCCCGTTTTAAAATTCTAGAAGATGCTTTGGATGGTCTTCATAAGAACTCTTAAATGGATGTACTCTGCCATAGATATGGATATTCTTGTGGTCTTAATTGTACGTAGGAGCTATACCATTCCATTGTACAATATATTGAATAATCCCAGATTTCGCTTTATATATCAGCCCTAATTTATACGCATGAATGTCGTATTTCCTCAGCTCTTCGGTGTCGATCTTTTGCAAATTATCTTAACTAGTTATTCATCGTTCTATTAATGTTGTTTCATTTTTCGACTTGTCGAAAATAGATATACATGTTTATTATAGTGCATGCTAGACCTGTATTGACGCATGTATGTACACGTATCTAATTTTTCGTTTCCTGAACAGAGTGACTCTTTGTATATTTTTGATGACTTGAGATTGTATGTCAGGAATAACTGTAGATGCATACGGCGATTTTATTATATCTTATGGAAAATATAAATTGGCCATTCTGTTGCAACTTGTAGTCAAGTGTTTTATACAGAGTTTTTATGGCCCATACATTGCGATACTTGACATGTTTCGCATAGAAACAGGGTTCTGGCTTGTAAAAAGTAGAGTATTCCTACTTTTAACATTTATTACTACTGACTAATAGCACGAAGTAGCTGAATTACATTTATAGCTATATAACATTTGGTGATATAGTTAGTTTGTTATCTTACTCTGCACAAAATTGTATGCAAATGTAATAAAATTTAACCTAATTTCAAATATTCCTTTCTTTCGCATTATTTCAAATTAATTTTGATTATAAAGTCAGCAGTAATAGGTTAAATGCCATGTCAATCATTGGAACTGGAATAACCGTAATAATCCGTTCGGAATCGAAGCGTGGCTGTTAATGTATTAAGGCTCTATATTCAAATTTTTCAAATTTTTATTGGAATTTCATTCTGTAAGACAAAAAATATTATTACGAAGAGAATATTGGCATTATAAGTTTATTTAGAACGTTTTAAACTTTTTATATTTCAAAAATAAATGCTTACTCTAAACTTTTTGTTTAATCTTTAAATTCGACAATAGCAAGTATAAGTTTGAAATTACAGTTTTTCCAAAATTGTTAGATTTTTTATTATAACAAAATCTGTTTATCATAACTTTATATACCAGAATATATAGATAAATACCTCTACATTGCCAATGTTTTATTAAAAATTATAAATCAAGCCTACAACAGGCTTGTTATATTACACGGGTTCGGTACAGCACGATTATAAAGACAAAAACCTTTGTATTTGACACTAACTTAACAGTATCATGTAGTTTGCTGTCTAAAAATTTACTTCTGGGTATACTGTGGTAAACTAAGGTTAAGTTATGTTTAGTTAATTTATTTTGTGTTAAGCATACATGAGTATTTTGAATAAGAATTGTGTTGTTTATGTAATACTATGTGACAATAATTGCTTTTGAAGAACTTTTTAGAACGTAACCCCGCTATCTGCGCTGATTATATGTCTCCCACAACACGGTTTCGCTAAACACAGTTCTTTGTAGGAACCTATCTACCGTGTTATAGGAGGGTCAGCTGTTGTTAAAAAATGTAAATATTTTTTTTATCTTACAAGTTGCAGGTATCTGAAGATTTAAAAGCACCAACCACGAGATAGATGCACAGTTTTTGATGCACTTTGGATGAACTACGATGATTAACACTAGAGCTACCGAGAGCGGTCACTTTGACAGATTTGCGGTTACCTTTATCGATAACAAAATTTTTCGATAGTTCTAATATTATAATATTTTTTGCATCGCCGATCTTAACAACTTTTTGAAGGAATAATATGATTGTCTCTAAACTACAGTGATCAGCCCATTTTATAAAAAATATGTAAAAATTGACTTCTTTAGTTTCAACAAGTTTAGTGCTTGATTTAACTATGGTGGAAATTTAAATCCTCTTATTTCTCTATAAAAAATGAGTTTGTAATTAAATATTCTTACGTTGTGTCACAAATCTGTGCTTAGCTCTTTAAATGTAATAACACCTTTACGATTTCAAAAGTTTTTCGGGTACACACATTCATTTATAAATCCAAACTGTTTTCTACAAAGGCAAGATGTATATTATATTGAAATAAAAACAGATTATTATAGAACTGGCTATATTGTCTTGATGAATAGTTGAATATGTATATGCTAAATTAGAATGGACATGATTCATTTCAGCCTTTTGGCTGCATATAGTCCCACATTTTCAACAAAACTTCACTTATCATTCTTTTCGTGAGAGTAATTTTTAAATTTTTATTTAACGTCATTTTTTTTTAACTTAGGTACAAAAAAGTAAAGTCGAACCTTTATTATTGAATATTAAGTTCAATTTTATCATACATATTTTATAATTCTAGAAAAGATACTGTGCTTTCTTGTTTCAGAAATTAAATTTTCATGATGTATGTATAAGATTGTACCCAACATATGAAAAGCTAGAAGTTGGCTGTTTTCATGTTTTACCCTTCTTTTTCAATAAATTTCAAAGTAAAGGGTATCGATAATGGCTTTAAAATGCTCTAATAAAGCGATAATCGCGACTGTTTGGTTTCAATAGATTCATTAAAGTACCACAGGGTCTAATAGTTCATATATGATTGGTGACTTATTGAATTTTCAGTTTTTTAAATTTTCTTTATTCTTGGTGCTTTTTTATTTTTTGCGCCCCAATTTTTGAAAGATACGACATATTTTTCGATATTTTAGAAACGTAATAATTATAAAATGACAATTAAACTGCCCACTCCCGTTTCTAACTTTCCCAGTAAAATAATAAAATTGAGATAGATAAGTGAAAAAAATTATATTCTTATATTTAAATTTTTGCTTGTATTGGAATGTTAAAGTAATTATCTTGAGATTTTCATTTCTTGGATTTACTAAAAATATAATTATCCTCCATTTAAAAATTTATATTATTTTCTTTAATATAATATAATATAACAATTTAATATAAGAAATATCTATCTTTTTGAACTTTTTAAATAATCAACTATTTTTATTTGTCAAATAAAATTTATAACTCTAAAAAGTTACTTTAATTATAACAATAACAATTGTTTGAACATTTTTATTCTTATTTGCCTTTGTTTTCCAGTAGGTCGTAAGAAGCGTATGATAAATAATAACGGCAGTGGTATAAACAAGGTTTTTAATAGTATGGATAATATTGGTAATCTGAATTTTGAAAATAATTTATCGCTACTACTTTTCAAGGGTTTTTATGTGAGTATTTAAGAGCTTGGTTATGATAAAGAAGTGGCAAGAGTGTCTACTAAAAACATTATGCTATCACATGATATTGATTTTAATCAATATACGAAATAAGACACTATAGTTTCCATTTTTAGGATGTTCTACAATAAAATTACTTTGTGTAGATATATCAAAGAGACTGAAATTACAATGGTATATAAAGTGATTGATGATGCAGATACGTTTTTTCACGATGGAGAGTCTATCATTTCAATGCTTCTTTTAATCAAGTAAACTGTGTTTTTGATGTAAAAGATAAAAATAAAAACATTTTGGAAATAAATATAGAAGTCTAATAGCAAATAGTACAGAATTAACTGTTTGCAAACATTCTTATCATACAATTTTGATGTTACTATTGCTATGAAGGTTAATAAAATAATTTGTTAAAAATGCATCTCATCTTTATGTGCTGAGAGTCCTGAAATAATACCGAATGAACGAAGGTGTTTCTATCCTTTCTTCTTTATACTGCAATTTGGAAAAGGGTGTTGGATATAAACCAATTTCTATATGAACTAGTTCTATTTCAGAAGAACTTCATTACAAATATTTAAGAGATACTTTTTATACCACAAGATGAAGATTTAATGTATTCAATAAAATAAAAAAAAATTCATAAACAATATTTTCTATTCACGAACAATGTGATTACCTACATTTCATGAGGTCATTTCATTATGTTATTTAGAAAGGCAGAAATGCCTTTTATATTTACGTGCGGAAACAAACAAGACCTTCAAACTGAAATGCACACGCGCATATTATTGCCATCACAACTCTACATTAAATACATTTTTGAAAATTGTAACATTTACTTTTA
>NIJG01001156.1:5005-15998 GCA_002201625.1 Euglossa dilemma | reverse complement strand
ATCCTCATGTATTCTATTCTCATCAATACATGATAAAAATCCTATTAGTCTCATTTATAGCATAGGTTCTGTTAGTAGGTGAAAGGTCTCACACCAATCTGGAACTTAGTGTTGCTACAGTCTGATGCTCACCAGTAATACTCTTGAGAGCACGCTTCTTCGTATGAATTGTACTCAACACACTTAGCAGATGGTGTATTATATCTTAAAGAAGGTATCTGTCCATATTTCTTGATTCGATTCATTAATTTTTCTTCTACACCCTTGCCGATCTTTCCTCTAATAGTTATATATAAGGTACATTGAAAATAGGACACAAGACATTAATCACCGTAGCTGAATATTTCTGATTATCAGCATATAAAAATCGCTGCTAATCCCATTTTTACAGTGAGAAACTGCTTAGGACAGTTTACAATTGCTATAATTATCAAATACGACTGTGAGATGAGAGAGAAAGAGACAGAGCGAGAGAATAAATTAGGTATATAGAGACAGGAAAAAGTTTCGTGATGATTCGTGCTTCATTTCACTAGCCATCAGGACGATTGCCCGCTTATCAAAAGAAATTCAAAGCAACATAAGGGATGTGTAGCATTTTTCATCACTTACCGTCCACGAACTGTTAAAAATAAAATATAAAGGTTTGCTTTGTTCAATATCAAGTGCCTCAGTCAATATTTAATCTAATATCACATAATATACTTACTAAGAAATATTATTAAGGATGTTTCATTTCATATTCCAATTTACTATTCAGTTTTATATTTTAATGGTTAACAAACACAAACAGGCAGCTACAATACCAGTGACCTTACACTAAAAGCCAAATAATAGATATTTACATGAAGCATAATGTACTTGTTCAAGGAGAATAGTCATAGTTGTAAAGAGAAGTAACTGCATTCAGTGATATTGTAATGTAGTATATAAACTTTATTCATGGTGAAATAATTTATTAATACGAAGACCAGAGTTACGGTGTTTAAAACTGTAGTCCATTATTGATAGGTAACGACTGCCTCGACCGCCAAAATAGCAGGTCCTTTTAAACTAGAGTCCCCTGGGGCTTAAAAGGATCGCCTGTTATCCTGCGGCATCTGCCAGCCCTTGTGCCATCGTTGCACTACCTTTGGTCGACTTACAACACAAATCCTATAAATTTATTATTAAACATAATTCTCTATATGGAAAATAGGGCATTTAGCACATGTAGTTTTAAATTTACCATTTTTACTCATAGAAATAAAGCATTTTAAAAAGTCTGTTCATATAGTACATTACTCTTTGATGCTTTCAAAATAAGAAATGCTTTACTGATAATTTCCCCTTTCGCCCACTCTATACACTTCAAACTGGCATCTACTTTTCACGAATCAGCATGGCATTTCTCTCTCAGATCAATTCAAATGGAATTTGCTCCAAACATACATAAAAAAAAAAAATGTACACCTTATCTCATATCATCAAATATATGAGTCAGTAGTGATAGTAGACCGTCAATACTTACCCAAGGTGTAGTAGCAGAATTGTTCAGTTTTATCGGAGTAGTGCAATTAAAGCTTCCTTCCCTATTGGGCATATCACTTCATTTTGGGAATAGAAGAGTTGGTATAACCAAAGGTGGGGAGTACTCAATCATCGTCTCTTATATAATATTCCCATTGGTGTTTATTTGGGCAGCAGCTCTTTATTCTCTTATATTGTTTTCTCATTGAAGAGTTTAGTTTTATCTGGACTGTCGACTGGGTTTTCAGGACATGTTTTTGGTCTTGTGTGTAAGCGTCCTTTAGTGACACTTTCACAGCAGAAGAAGTTTACTTCGTGTAACTGTGTTGACGATTTTTGAAGAAGTTGTAGGTTTATTGGCTTTAATTACTATATTTACCTTCTTATCCAAAAATTGAAATGATAGAAACTCAAATAAAGGTTTTTTTCTGAATTTATTCTTCTATAATAATCTAGAATGATTTTAGAATATTAACTATAAAAAATTCGCATATTTTTGTAATGTCTTGTAAATTATTTAAATAAATAAATTATTGTAATGAAAGTAGACCCAATATGCCATGAAAGTTTAATTTTTGTTTATTGAAACATAAATCCCAAAATTAGGAATTTCAACGTTATATTTGAAATATATTATTATACTACCGTGGCAAGCTTTCATATCAAAATGTCTTCATATTTATTAAAAAAATTGAAATATTTGTAGAGATAAGAGTCGCATTCTAAAATATAAATGGAATTGGGATGATATTGCTGTATATGACCATTTTAAAAGGGGGTTTTATGAAATTTTATTTACATTTATTTGTAGAGGACTCATTTTAATCATTTTATTGGTACCTTTGCTATAGATATTTTGTCTACAGACTGTGTATGTAAACTTATTAAATAGCCTTATAAAAATATACTACAAAATTTCAAACGACCCTCTTCTCTCGGATTATTTATGCGGTTTGAAAGAAAAACTTTTAAAATGTTATAACTTGAATTTGTTTAAATTTCTTTCATTAATATAGTATAAATATAAAACATAATTGAAAATTATAAAAGTATATAGATTTTGTATAAAACGTAATAGTGTAAGTTCTAAAAACTATTTTGTCCAATTTTGTGGTTACCTTGTAATTTTTATGTTGATATTATATTGATAAAAAAATTCGAAAATTTATTTCAATTCTATTTCGTTTTCAAATCATCAAGGAATAATATACTGATTAATATGCCTAATAAATAAGCAGTTGATGTGAAGTATAAATATTTTTTAGAATGTCTCTATAGGAAAAGAATTTAGTTGTTTATTACAATAAAGTTTTATTTAATGTATTATTAGTAATGTAAACACAGATAAAGCCATTATTGTGCCTTAGAAAGAATTATCAAACTTAAATATATATTGAAATACATCATGGCTATATAGAAAAGGCAATTCAAAAAAATAAATTTTATTATGATAGAAACATGTCAAATAATTAGCATCGATACTTGTCAATGTTTCACTTATCTGAAATTTAAATCTCCATTAATATCATTATAAATACAAAATTTATCAAAAATTATCAATAGTTTTAAATAGAATAATACCGCCACGCATCTACAAGCAAATAAATCATAGTTTTTTTTCTTCAATCTACTGATAAAAAAAAGCATGATACGATACTTCTAAAAAGTGATGATATTATACACCTTGAAAAGAAATAACATTTTTCATTTACTTTTTAACTGTCTATTTCTTTCTCATTCGCTGTTTCTTCTTGTCTTTGATGGCATTATTAAATGAAAATATTGCTTTTTTACAAAAAACGGTTATAAATTATTTTTCTCTTTCCTGCTTCATATCATCATTATTTCTCTGCATAAATTTGAATCGATCTTTCGCTCAATTCAGGCATAGGTGCTTTCAATCTTATTACTACATAAGTGATGTGTTTTAAACCTACTTCAGCTATTTCGTATACGCGAAAATATTAATACTAAAATGCGGAATGGTTTTAATTTGTAACATCCAATAAGAGATGATTGTGTATATTCAATTTTGGAGAAATTAAATTTTATTCGACGAATATATTTTGTTGAATTTTTTTGGCATGAAATAAAATTTACTGACGTGAATTTAATTCACTTTATAAAGTAATAATATAGCTTTGATAATTTTAAATACAGAAATATGAAAATTATTTTTAATGACAGTTAAATCAGACTGCTAGGTTAAACATTAAATTTTAGTAAACCACTCTTCATTAATAAAAAGAATCTAAAATCTAAAAGAACAGATCTATTTAAAATTTAATGAATATTTTCAAATGAAACATAAGGTAAACATCAAATTATTCGCAGTCGCGTAATTCACGTGCTTCGTTTAAATATGATAGATTTCTGTGTGTATTTTACCGGCTTTTGAAATTAACACTTTTAAGGAATAATGTGCCTGTATGATATGGATTTATGTTGTAAAGCAGCATTTATATTACATGCAGTACCAAATGCATTAAATGGTGTTTAAAACACATTATAATCTTATTATGTTATATATAAATATGGCGTAATGTTTTGTGTTAGGTAAGCATTGTATTCTCATTCGTTTTTTACATGAAATACTGTACGTATTAAAGATACGGATCATATACTTTATGAGTTATCTATTTTTATCTTTAGCTCTATATTACACCATGTTTTTTTTATCTATAATTATACCCACCGCTTATTGTACACTGATATGCAATTTTATGAGTTTAGCTCTTTTACAAATTAGTTTTGTATATTTTTCGGTAAAAAATCGTGCATAATAAATTCCCGTATAGAATTAATATGTGTGGTTTTTATTTATCAAAATAATTTAAGGTATTACATTGATTGGTTCTATTATCATTAGCTTATTATTTTACAAAACATATTCCGGTCTTTTATACTATATTTGACGTACATTCTATTCTCTTTTATATATCATTTTATTCTTAATATGTTATTTTTCATCTATTCTGATTGTACTCCGTCATTCTCATTTTTTAGTACATTTATTCCACTTATTACTCCCGCCAATAACAATGAGGATGAAAAATATTCTTTTGTGTCTTAAACTATTGTCATTATCCACATAAAAGCAATAACTCTGTCAATTGACAACAACAAGTTACAGATAGAAAGTCATGGGGTTAACCACTTATATATATGACGATCAGAAGATTTATTTAATTCAACTACAGAACTTGAAGGTGTTACTGTAAGTCCGCCTAGACTCCTTACATCATTTCGAGCACTAAAAGCATCCTCACTCGAAGAATTAAACTACCGCAATTCAAATACTCTTAGTTCCTACTATACAGCGTGAATATAGTGAAATCATAGAACCAACTGAATTTTTTGTGGTTGGTCATGATTTGCAGCAACTTAGACTATTAATGGGACTTGTTAGACACAGAATGAAGATGGACAGTTATTCATACGTAGATAGATACGCTGAGAACTCAGTTTTGTGTGTAATAATGATATCATTACTGTTTTGCGTGATGTGACGCATTGTATATCTAAGGCATTTTTTGTGTTTGACGAATGTGTGTTGGGTGTATAAATGCTGGTTTTGGAATCTGGAAAGAGCTATATGGAAATTTAAATACCTATTTCTTTATTTGATATTTAAAGCATACAGGACAAATTTGGTGTTGAGAATATGTAATATTCTAAACGTTCTAATGGAGACTAGAGATTTCGTGTAGTTAGTTTTCCTCTTCTGAGATAAAAGTATTTTATTCAGTAAATATATTTGAAATGCACTGTAGATTTGAAAGTTAAAGTGACATGTTTCGCAGATGATTTTATACCATTTTATAGTGATTGAAATATGAGCGGTATGTGGTCTGCCGGCCAAGCTTGTTTCGAGGATTCTATAACCCATAATGATAATATGGTATTAAATATATTATAGAAGTAAATGCTGAGAATGAAGCAATTACTTTTGGATTTCAGATAATAAATTATGATGATTACAGTAGTTGAGGCAGTAAGAAGCAATGTATATGCTGCTTCGTACGATACGTCATGTCATGGGATGGTTTGGTTAAATACCTCAAAAGCCTCATCAGGAGCCTGGGCTTGTCCATTTCAGCCGAAGCATATATCAAGTCGAGAGTTCTTACAAAACCCCTTGAATGTATCTCGTTAGACTTTCGGAGAGGTCTTGGCGAAAGGGGTGCTGGCTTTGCAGGGGCATGAGTGGAAATATTGAAACTATTGGGTCATTCGGAAAGTCATTTTGCCTTTTTTGTATTTATGCGGCTGAAGTGTGAAGCTGATTGTGAAAAAATACAATTAGGTCTTCTGTTGGGGAAAAACGAAATGCCATTTCGAAAGATCTATTATTATACAAATGCCAAAGAGGTATGAATATCGATCCAGTTCAGAAATTATATGTTAGCTCTGGCTCCATTAAAAATATTTTCTACTTATTATTAAAATTCTACTCAGATATTTAAAAATGCTATATATTTTGAAATGAGAGCTACACAAAATTATATAATGTTCTTCGAATTTTTTCGAAGTACGTTTTTCTTCTAATGAGAATCATTTTTTGTATTTGGTGCCGAAAAAGAATTCTTGTTTCTACTAACATAATTATTACGTCGATGAATGCAATTCGGTAATTAGAAAAGATGTTATTATATTATCATGCGCATTTGTATAACTATAGATGTCTTATGATACTCAGGATTGTAAAAAGCTTGCAGATATTTTATAAACCTTAAAATCCATGCAAGCATTTGCTTCACAAAGGAAATAACTTTCAACCTTGTTTAATCCGTTTCACCCAACAAAGAAGAATATTCATTTGCAAATCTTTATTATTGTTTTCGTCATAATAAAGTGTTTAAATAAGACCTCATTAGAATAGATAGCATGTAGAATGTTGTAATTGTAGTAAGATACTTTCTCAATAATATTTAACCTTGAGTTTATGTAGAAGATTAAAATTTTCAAGCATGACAAAGCAATCTTGTCCTACCCGATATGGTAATAAATTAAGTAGTGTTCTACTTCTTTTATTCCAACAGCAAATTAAGTTTGCCTTACTTAATCATCTCAATATGAAGTTTTATACTACCTGAATTGCCTTTTCACTCATATAAACATGAGTTATAAATGACCATTTGGTTATATTACAAGGAAACACCATTATGTTATGTATTACCTAATTTGTTATTTCTACTCAAAATTTACTTTTTAAAGATGTTAAATAATAATGGAAGCCAAGGTTAACAAAATTTTTAAGAATAGTTGAAATGCAATATCATAATTATGCTTCACCCTGTATTATAATTTTGCATACAGAGTTGAATCAAATTGTAAATAAAATTTGCCATTACTAGGTTTATAATAACTACCAAAAATACTTATTTCTGCATATTACAATGTTTCAATGAATGGATAACATAAAATATCTACAACAAAAGTTAAATTTTTTAATAAAATATAACAGCTTTGGAGCAATTTCATATTAAAATTATTATTATTATTTTATGAAAATTAACAAAATGAAGTAGAAATAGTTGAATTTTTTACACTTTATTATAAGTTATGTTCAATTTTTATAACAGGTAAAAAAGCAAGTTATTTTATCCGTATTGCAACTGAACGATATAAATTTGAATTTCTTATCAATTTTGGATTGATATACCTCATGTAAAATAATGAAATTAGCATTTATTTTTCAGAAATTAAATGAGATTTGAATAAAAAATTTGAAAATTGCAAAATCTTACTGAAAAAAATCGTCAGTATAAGAAAATTGAAATCCACATTAGTAGAATCTCTATTTAAATGAACGTACAATGTGTTTCAAGCATTGCTAAACAATTTTTAAACAGTTACAGAAGGGAACCTGCAAAACTTATAATTCAATTAGCACCGAGATGTTTATCTTTCTGCCCCAAGCGGAATATTATCTTTGTTCTTCCTATCTATAAATATATCAATAGTTGTATTCCTACATTATAATGGTTCTTGCATGATTCTAAACCAATTTTCAGACACTGGTTCATTATTTCAAATTTCATATTAATGACACGTGTTAAATATTCATGAAATAATTTCCATCTTCCCCTTTTATTAAAGAAATTATCTCTTCTTCTTTATAAATTAAAATGGATATAAAATTTTGATGTTTAAGGAGATTTATTTCAATTACATTTACCATAATAAATCAATTTAAACAAATTATTTGGTAAAAATAACAAATTGTTCATAATAAAGGTTGAATAATTAATAAGAACGTGAACCTATTTACTATAATTCTTATGTATATTTTGTAAGGACAGAAAGCATTGGTATTAATTTTATTTCAATATTTTGTTTAAAAATTTGATAATTTATATTTAAAAAATTTTATTCAGAATACGAAATATCTTAAAATAAGCAATTTCTACGAAAGAAATTTTTTCAGTTGATCTTGATAAATAAAAACAATAAATGGTTTTGCTTTGTCTAAAACGGGGAAAATAGAATAATAAAGAATTCCCTAAGACCCTAGGATGATAAGATAAAAATTCTGTATAGAAGAATAGAAAACTAAGCATGAAAATTAGAAATACTAAGTCATTGTATATATACATTTAGGAATTACATAATAAAAATTATAGTAGCACTGAAATATCGATAAAAAGACTAATTCACGATGATGCTTAATCCACCAATAAACGTAACACTTTCTAGAGTAAAGGAGGTGTTAATTAAAATATTATATGTAATGAACATAGATTATATTAAATCATAATTTTAAAGTGTTATGCTGTTACCTGTTTCGGTTGAAATATTTTTTATTTTTTATTCTTCTTTATCTATACTTATTTAATAAGGGACTCGTACCCTTAAATGGCAAATGATTAAAATAACAGGCAAGGAATATATTTATACGAATTAAGTACAGACACATAGAGTATAGTAACAAAAAGCAAGAAAGGGTAGTGCTCCGTCGCGGAAATAAACGAGCTGGAAGTCTTCCACCAGCCGAGCCCTTCGTGCCACTTGACAATCGGTCTGGGTATTCCCAGTGAATTGTTTCCTTTGAAAAGGTTTCTCTTACTTACTTCCTAAAGCTTCTAGTAACTTCTTCTTCTTATACCCTAATTTACCGTAATTAGGCTCTGGTACTGGCGACTTGGCGAAACAGCAATTTCTACGGCCACCGCGCTCGGGTGACCTCGTGTAGTTTATTAGTATACATTACCATGAAGGATGGGGTTCTCTCCACCACCGTCTGCGTGTACGAGGGCCAAGAGTTTTGGCCCTTGGTCTGAAAACTCCAATCACGAACGTTTTCCCCTGTTTGGCTAACTCCACGGATTTTCTAGACGCATCTTGGAAAACCGAGGAGAAAGAATAAAAGCTTCCTCGAACCGATATGGAATATCAAAATCTTCGAAACATCGAAAAGTGCAAAATGCTTCCTTCGAACCGATAAGGAGGAATGACAAGTCTTCGAAACGTCGAAGATTCAAGGCGGAAGTTAGATTTCTCCAAACGTGCTTACTCCTCTCAAGGTAATCACGAAGTGAGCACAGGCAAATTGGAATAGTTGCCCGAAATTAATTTAGCGAGCAACAAGTATCGTAGTCGCGAGACGGCCTTACAACTCGTCGGAATTATGAGAGTTGGATCGCGATGCGACAGGTGGAGTTGAGAGCTTCAGAAAATGCATACAAACTAAATGTAGAATCGGATTATCGTCCTAAGTCTAACGTTATTCCAGATGTTCCTTTATTTCGTTTAACTGCTTACTACGTTGCTGATGTTTTCGATCTAAGGGCCTCAATAAATATTTAAGAAGGGTGGATGCAGTAAGTAACATCAGTATATTCTTTGGTGAGTGTTTGCATGCATCGTAAAGTTTCTCTGACTCATATAACAGACAAAGGGAATGTTATTATTATGATTATGGCTTTCTTGTTTGTTATGGCATAAGAGAATCTGAAGAAACAAATGCAATAAAATTTTTGACAAGTTTAACACGCGCAAATACGACTTCAAAGATATCGAGATAGATTACTTCCAATATGGATTTATAGATCACTCATTTGTTATCAGCGAGTACTGTTAGACAAAGATTGTGATCTCTGGAGCAATGCAGAGAGAACTAAACTTAAGTATCTTTAAAACTTCGTTGGTTACACCACTATAGAGATACGTGATATGCAAAACCAAGTCAAGATAGAGGTAAAAGTTAGACAACCACAAAAGAAAGTTCGTGAAGTAATGGGCAAACATCATAAGTTGAGATTTATTCTAAACCTAGTTTCAAATATTTTAGATGAACCAGAATTTGTATAGACGTAGCCACAGTTAGTATTGTATATAAAACATGCAAGCAATAGATGAACGTCAAAGCAGGAGTTGACATTTAAAATAATAAATGCGAGATTATTCATGGAGTTCTTGAAATTCTTTCTGGTAATTTTGCGACCAATAACAGGGAAAGGTTTGAAATGATTATGATTCATATGACGGCTGCTAATGTTGTCATAGGTATAGTACAGAATTCGGATTAAAATGAAATATACTGTAATGATATTTTTTGCTATAAGTGATTTTATATTTATCAATTTTCATTCATTGTTCTTTAAAATGTTTTAGTAATACGTTTATATCTGTCTTGATTTTTCCAAAATTAATGAATCTCACACAATGACTTCGCGGTTATCTTTATGTTTAAGAAATACCATAAAAAACAGAACACAAACCAAATATACTACACTTTTTATTTGACGAAGAAAAAATACTTGTTCAATCATGAATAAATCAAATGTATAATCTATAATAATAGTTTTCTCATAATTATTAAAACATCATATTTCATTTTCTCTTTCTCAAATTTAGATTCTTATTACTCACTACCAAAGCAATTATAAAATATATAGATGTTTTGAACATTAGCAACCAACTCTCTGCATTAAATATACATTCCTGATTTATGCATTTTATTAAATAATATACACAAATTCTTGGGTTTTCATTTGTTAATGAAAACTATCTATATATCTACTTTACGCGTATTCACGAATAACGATAGTTTTACGTGGTAACAAATAAAAACTTTCGTTTATTTACACTTCATTTATTTCCTACATTTTTATATTTTTTATCTTTTCCCGAAATTTCCTTTATCTTTTTTTAAAGAGTATTCGTTTAGTGTCAAAAAACAATACAGCAGCAAAACAACGCTTAGATAATTATTATATGTTAGCTAAAGAGGAAGGCTATAGAGCACGTTCAACTTTTAAATTACAGAAATTTAATAATAAATACGGCTTTCTACGAGATGCTCATACACTTACAGATCTGAGTGCGGTATCAAGAGGTTGGTTGCAGATAGCAGCAGAAGAGATTCTGATCTTGGATCAGAATGTATTGATGAAAGTATGTTAGAATTATCAAATAGTGTTGCTGCTATTAAATACAATGAAGATGATGAAGGTGATTTTATATATTGTAAATACATTAA
>NIJG01001152.1:12533-28401 GCA_002201625.1 Euglossa dilemma | reverse complement strand
TAAATACTCAAACCGAGAACTAAGGTGTTTGTTGCAAACAATTTTCAGCGAATTTACTCCGGGAATTCGTGGTTTGACTCTCGGAATCACAGGATAAGTGGAGCTACAGGCTTATACGTTCGACTCGCAAGGAGGGTGATAACGATCTGTAACGGTTTGCCAATCGACCTTCTAATTTATACACGAAATTAGGTAGGCCGACACTAAAATGTAAACACTCTGTATCTCTGGACACGAAGTATTACTCTAGATGCAGCGGGTTAGGTTATCGGAATGTAAGGCCTCCGGTAGAAAGATTGCGTCTATAGAATTTGGTAATATTCTCCACCGGGATGACTCTATAATTTAATATTCAAATCGTGAATTAAGGTATATATTGCCAATACCGTTCAGCGTATTACTCCGGGAATACCTGGCTCGACTTTCGGAATAACAGGGTAGGAGAAGCTATTGACATAGACATTAGAACCTCACAGGAGGTTGTATGGTTCTCGAACGGTTTGAATCACGATTTTTCTGTTAGTTGGTAAAACAATGTGTCCGTCTGGTATAATATCTACTAATTTGTCTTGCGTGGATCCTAAGCAGCACACTCCCTACAACGGTTTATGTTCCCGGGAGGTAAGGTATTCGGTAAAAGGAATGACCTTTTACCAATGACATTTTAACGTTTTCAAATCGTATCATGCTGTACTTTAATATTCGTACCGTGAACTAGGGTGTCAATTGCCTATACAGTTCAGCGGATGTACTCCCGGGAAACCTGATTCAACTCTCGGGGTCACAGTATAGATGAAGTTATTGACTTAGCTGGACGACTTACAAAAAGGTGGCAACAATCTCGAAGGGTCTGTCTCCTGATTTTAATATTTATGCATGAAACTGTGGTGTCCGACTGCTAAAATGTCCACCGTTGTGTTACAGTGAATATTAAGCATGACACTCGCTACTGCGGGTTATGTTCCCGGGAGGTAAATTATTCGGTAAAGAGAATGACTTTATACGAACTGGCCATGTTCCCCGATGGTTTGACTTTCTACTTTAATATTCAAACCGCCAATCAATGTGTCCATTCGCAATACTGATGGACGGTCTTTAACCTGGAATACCTTGTTTTACACTCAGAATCACAGGGTAGGTGAAGCTATTGATCCAGCCGTTCGATTCACAAAGAAGGTGGTAACTTTCTCGAATGGTTTGACACTCGATATTCCAATTGATGTTCGAAATTACAGGGTCTGCGTATTAAAATATCAACTAATTAGATTCCGTGAATGCTAAGCAACACACTCCCCACAGCCGTTTTGGCTTGTCGGAAGGTAAGTCCTCCGGTAAGAAGTGTGACTCTATACCAGCAGGTATACCGCTGTAGAACGTTGTCTCTATACTTTAATGTTTGTACCCTGAAATAGGATGACCAATGCCAATTCTGTACAGAGGACTTACTCCTGGATTGCCTCGTTTGACTCGGTGATCACTGGATAGGTGTAGCTATTGACTTTGCCTTTCGATACTCAATGAACGACCAAACCTTCCGGAACGGTTTCTAATTCATAGATGACATTAGGCTGCCCGTCACTAAAATGTACACTATGTTGCTTCTCTTATCACGAAGTAATTCACACGATACAGCTGGTTATCTCCTCGGAACGTAAGTGCTTCTGAAAAAGTTTGACTCCATGCGAATAGGTAACGTTCTCCAAAGTTCCGACACCGTACATTAACATTCTCATGATGAATTAGCGTATCCATTCGTATTACTGCACTGTGGTTTGACTTCCGGAGTGCACGGTCTGACCCTCCGATTCACAGGACGGGTGTGGCAATTGAATTTGCTGTGACTCTCAATGTAGACGATAACTTTCGCGCACAATTTGACAATCGATATTCCCATTCAAGCATGAATGTAATATTTCAGGCTGCTGAAATATCTACTAATCTGTTTGCCTCAACACAGAGCAAAAATCTCCCTACAGCGGGTTATGTTCACGGAAGGCAAGTTATTCGGTAAAAAGGATGACATTATACCAAATGGTAATGTTCTCCGACGGTTTGAATCACTACATAAACATTCATAACGTGAATGAGTGTGTCTAATGCCTATACTGAACAGCGGTCTGACTCCCGGAATACCTGGGATGACTCTCCGAACCACAGGATAGGTAAAGCCATTGATCTTGCTGTGCGAATTTCAAGAAAGGTTATAACGTTTTTGATCGGACTTACTCGCGATCATCTTATTCAAGCATGCCATTGAGGTGCCCGTCAATAAAACGTATACTAATTTATTTCCCTGAACGTGATGCTATACTCTCGGTACAGCTGCTTACCCTTGTCGGAAGGGAAGGCCGTCGGTAAGAAATTTGACCCTATACCAATAGGTAACGTTCTACCAGAGCATGACGGTCTTCTTTAATATTCAAACCGAGACATAATGTGTCTATTGCCAATTATGTACAGGGCACTTACTCCTGGAGTACGTGGTTGGATTCTAGGAATCGCAGGATAGGTGAAGCTATTGGTTCTTCTGTGCGACTTTCAGAATTGTCGGTAACGTTCTGGGTATGTTTGACCATCGATCTTCTATTTCATACATGAAATTAAGGTGCCCCACCCTATAGTGCATGCTACAGTCCTTCCCTGAACACGAAGTAATACTCTCCATACAGCAGGTTAGGTTCTTGGTAGGTGAGGCCATACGTAAAAATTTCGACTTTATCACAATAGGCAACGTCCTACAGCTGATCGAGTCAGTACTTTAATATTCATAATAGGAACTAATGTGTCTATTACCAATACTGAACAGCGGATTTGCTCCCGGAATACCGGATTTGACTCGCGGAATCACTATATAGATAAATGTATTGACTTAGCTGTGCAACACTCAAAAGAGGTGGTAACTTTATCATACGACACGACGCTCGATCTCCCTTTTCATATTCGAAATTGATGTGCCCGTCAAAAACATGTATAGAGGCTTATTCCTCTGAATACGACGGTACACTCTCGATTCACCGAGATAGGCTCTGGCGTGTAAGGTCTTGAGTAAAACTTGTTGCTTTATACCAAATGGTAACTTTCTCAGACCGATTGACGCTCTACAGAAATAATCATATCGTGATTTACGATGTCTACTGCCAGCACCATCCAGCAGATTTACACCTGGATTACTTGGTTTGACTCTCGGTATTACAGGATAAGTAAAGCCATTGACTTAGCCGATCGACCCTCGAAGACGGTGGTCACATTCTCGAACGGTTTGACCATCGATCTTCTATTTCATTCAAGAAAACAAAGTGCCCCTCTGCTAAAATATCCACGAATACGTTTCCGTGAGCACTAAGCGAGACACTACCAACGGCGGGTTAGGATCTCAGTAGGTAAGGTATAAGGTAAAATGATAACTGCATACTAATAGATAACGTTCTACAAAGGTTTTACTCTGTGCTTTAATATTCATTCCTTGAATTGTGGTGTCTAATGCATATACTGTACAAGGGATTTATTCCCGGAATACCTGGTTTGATTATCGGATTCCCAGCATACGTGGAGCTACTGACTTATCCGTTCGAATCTGAAAGAGGTTGGTAACGTTCGCGAAGGTGTTGACTCCGGATTATTCTGTTCATACATGCAAAGAAGTTGTCTGCCTGCTAATATGCATAATAGTTTGCTTCCGTGAGCACTAACAATGACGCTCGCTATAGGGGATTTGGTACTAGAAAGGTAATGTGTTCAGTAAAAAGAATGACTCTACACCAATTGGTAATGTTCTCCGAAGGATTGATCTTCTACTTTAATATGCACTATTGGAATCATAGGATAGATCAAGCTATTGACTAAGCCGCTCGATTCCCAAAAAAAGGTGGGAATTATTTCGGATGGCTTGACACATGTGCTTCAAATTCATACTTGAAATTAAGGTGCTCGCCACTAAAATATATAATGATTTGTATCTCTGAGTACGAAGTTACACCGTCGGTGCTGTGAGTTAGGCTCCTGGAGGGTCAAGGCGTCGGTAAACTTTGATATTATAGCAATTGATATCGTTCTCAGACGATTTAGCGCTCTACTTTAATATTCAAACCGTGAATTATGGTATCTATTGCCAAAACTCTTCAGCGGACTTATATCCAGAATACCTGATTTTACTCTCGGAATCACAGGATATGTGAAACTGTTGACTTTGACGTGCGACAATCAGTGATGGTGGGATCGTTCTCCAACCGTTTAAGTCTCGATTTTGCTATTCATACATGAGAAACAGCTGTTCGTCTGATAAAATATTATCTAATTTGCTTCCGAGAACACTAAGCAAGTCACTTTGCACAGCGGATTAAGATCTCGGATGGTAACGTATTCAGTAGAAGGAATGACATTATAACAATTGGTAATGATCTCCGACGATTTGACTCCCCTCTTTAATACTAATGTCGTGAATTAAGGTGTCTATTGCCAATACCATTCACCGGATTTACACCAAGAATACCAGGCTTGTCACTCGGAATCACGGGATGGGTGAAGCTATTGTCTCTGTCGTTCGACTCTCGAAGAAGTTTGTAACGTTCGCGGACGGTTGGACCTTCGATATTATGACTCATACATGGAGTTAATGTGACCATCAGTAAAATGTATATTAATTTGTTCCTCTGAACGCGATGTTATACTGTCCATAAAGCGGGTTTTTTCCGGGGGGAAAGGTCTTCGGAAAAACATTTGACTTTATACGAATTGGTAATGTTCTTGTTATAACGGTTTGACGATATACTTCACAACTCAAACCGTGAATTGAGGTGTCTATTGCCAAAACTGTTCAGTGGAGTTACAACTGCAATACCTTGCTTGTCGCCAGGAATCACAGGGCAGCTGTGGCTATTGACGTAACCGTTCGGCTCTCAAAGAAAGTGATAACATTCTCGAACGCGTTGACTCTCAATTTTGCTTTTCATACATGAAAACAAAGTTCCTATATGCTATATTCTCTACTAATGTGCTTCCGAGAGCATTAAGCATGACACTCGCTACTGCGGGTTTGGTTTTTGAAAGGAACGGCATTCGGTAACAGCTTGACTCTATGCGAATAGGTATCGTTCTATAACGGTTTGACGCTCGACTTATGTATTGAAACCGATGTTTAAGATGTCTATTGCCAATAATGTACAGCGGATTAACTCCTGGAAAGCCTGTCTGACTTTCGGAATCACAGGATAGGGGTAGGTATTGACTCAGCCGTTCGAATCTCAAAGAAGGCGGTAACGATCTCGGACGGCTTGACTCTTGATTTCGCTGATCAAATGTAAAAATATAGTGTGCGCATGCCAAAATGTCTACTAGTTTGTTTACGTGAACATTACGCAAGACAATCTCTGCAGCGAGTTAAGTTCTCGGAACGAGAGGTATTCGCTGAAAAGAATGACCTTTTACCAGTTTGTAATGCTCTCCGACGGTTTCACTTTGCACATTAATATTCAAAACGTGAACTATGGTGTCCGATGCGAATACTGCACAGCGGATTACTGCCTGAATACCTGGTTTGAATCTCGGAATCACAGGATAGGTGAAGCTATGCACTTAGTCGTTCGATTCTCAAAGAAAGTGGTAATGATCTTGATCGGTTTGACGGTATACTTTAATATTCAAACAATGAATTAAGGTGTTTAGGGCCAAAACTATTTCGCCGATTTACTCCCGGTACACCTGGGTTTACTTTCGGAATCACGGGATAGCTGTAGCTTCTGACGGAGCCGTTCGATCCACAGTGAAGCTGGAAACGCTCTCGAAAGGTTTGCTCCTCGTCCTTTGTATGTCTTACATAAAATTAAGGTGCCGTCACTATAATGTATACTATTTTGCTTGTTTGAACACAATGTTATTTTATCGTTACAACGGGTTTATTTCACGGAAGGTAAGGCTTCCGGTTAATGGTTTTACTCTATACCAGTTCTTAAGTTTCTACAACGGTTGGACTCTGTATTTTAACATTTATAACGCGAAATAGGTCACCTGATGCCATACTGTACAGCGGATTTACTCCCGAAATGGTTTGACTTTCGGAATTATACGATAGGTGAACTTAACAACATAGACGTTCAATTCACAAAGAAGGTGGTAACGTTTTCGAACGGTTACACAACCGATCTTCTGATTTATACATAAAACTATGGTGCTCGTCGGTAAAATGTATACTAAGTTGGTTCTCCGAACACGATGTTATACTCTCGATACACAGCATTGGGTTCACGGAAGGTATGGTATTCAGTAAAAGATAAGACTTTACACCAATTGGTAATGTTCTCCGACGGACTGGCTCACCACTTTAATACTCCTACCGTTGATTAACGTGTCTATTGTCAACAATCATTAGCGGATTTACTCGCGGAATACATGGTTTGTCTCTCGGAATCACAGGACATGTAATGATACTGACTTAGCTGTGCAAATCTCAGAAAAGGTGGTCACGCTCTCGAACGGATTTACTCTCGATTATGATATTCAAGCATGAGAATAAGTTGTTCGGCTGCAAATATGTTTACTAATGTAATACCGTGAACATTAAGCATTGCACTCGCTGCCGCAGATTATGATCCAGAAACGTTCGGTATTCGGTATGGTGAATGGCTTTATATAAATTGGTAATGGTCTCCGACAGCTTGAATCTCTACTTTAATAGGCGATCTACCATCGGCTATGCCAAAAGCTGCAGCTGTGCTATGATTCCGGGAATCAAATCTGGTATATGAGGAGTAAATCCGCTGAACCGTATTGACAACGGACACCATAATTCACAGATTAAATATTAAAGTAGAGTGTCGATATGTTTCAGAACGTTACCAATTGATATAACGTCATACTCCTTAATTTCCGCGAACATAATCGGCTGTATCGATATAAAGATCACGGGTCAAACCGTTCCAGCACGCTACCACCTTCTTTGAGAAACGAACGGCTAGGTCAATGGCTTCACTTATCCTGTGATTCCGAGAGTAATATCAGGTAATACTGGTGCAAATCCGCTAAGAGTATTCACATTAGACATCTTAATTCACGCTATGCATATTAAGGAAGAGAGTCAAACCGTGGGTGAAAATTACTGGTTGGTGAAAAGTCATTGTATTTACAGATTACCTTACCTACCGAGAACATAACCGACGGCAGGGAGTATCTTGCTTAGAATTCAGTCAATGGAATTAGCATCCATATTAGTGACGAGCACCTTACTTTATATGCATGAATTAGAATATCGATGGTCAATCCGTTGGAGAACGTTACCACCTTCGCTGAGTGTCGAACGGCAATGTAAATAGCATCACCTATCTTGGCATTCCGAGATTCAAATACGAAATTCCGGGTGTAAATCCGCTGAACAGTATTGAATACAGTCACCTTTCAAATTCACGGTTTCAGTACGAGAGACGAACGTCAAATAGTTGTTGATTGTTACGTACTCGTAGAGAGTCAAACTTTTTACCGACGATCTTACATTCCGTGAAGCTAACTCGCTGGTTCGAGAGTGTACCTTCGTGTTCAGACAAACAAATTATTATACACCTTTGTGACATATACCTTACCTTCATGTACGTATTAGAAGATCGAGAGTCAAGCCTTTGGAGAACGTTACCAGCATTCTTGGGACTCGCACAGGTAAGTCTACAGCGTCACCGATCCTGCGAAAGTGGGAGTCAAACCAGATATTCCGGGACTAAATGCGTTGTAAGAAATTAGCAATTGACACCTTAATTTAGAGTTTGAATTTTAAATCAGGCCGTCAAGCCGTTGTAGAACATTACCTATTGGTGTGTAGAATAATCTTTTTACTGAATGCCCTGCCTGTGATTCAGAAAGTCAAACCCGGTATGCCGCGTGTAAATCCGCTGCACAGATTTGGCCCTAGACATCTCAACTCACGGAATGAGTATTAAAGTACATAGTCGAACCGTTGGAGATCGTTACCAATTGGTATAACGTCATACTCAGTATCGGGTACCTTACTATTTGTGACCATATTCCGCTGTATCCAGGGTATACCTAAGTGTTCAGAGAAACAACTGAGAACACATTTTAGTTACGGGCAACTTAATTCTATGTACGACTTGGAAGATCGAGGGTCAAACCGATTAGGAGAAAATTGTCACCATCTTAGAGAGATGAACGGCTAACTTAACATCGTTCACCCATCCTGTGAATCCGAGAGTCAAGCCAAGTAATTCGGTAGTCATCGCGTAGTGCAGTATTAGCTGTGAATATGTTAATTCGCAGTATGAATATTAATTTATAGCGTCACACGGTTGTAGAACATTACCTATTGCTATACAGTAAAACCTTTCACCGATGACCTTACCCTCCCAGTACCAAACCCGTTGTATCGAGAGTATAACTTCGAGTTCAGAGAAACAAATTAGTGCACATTTTAGAGACGGGCACATTAATTTCATGCTTAAATTAGATGATCGATGGTCAAAACCTTGGAGAACGTTTTCACCTTCCTTGAGAGGTGAACGGCTTAGTCAATAGATTCACTCATCCTTTGTTTCCGAGAGTCCAGCCAGGTATGCCGGGTGTCAATCAGCGAAACAGTTTTGTCCCTAGACACATTAATTTACGGATGGAATTTTGAATTAGAGAGCCAAACAGTTTGAGAACGTTCTCAATCGGTATGAAGACATTCTTTTTACCGAAGTTCTTACAATCGGAGAAGCTAACCAGCTGTATCGAGAGTATAACTTCGTGTCTAGAGACACACATTGGTATATATTTTAGTTGCAGCACCTTAATTTCATGTATGAATTAGATGATCGATGGTCAAACATTTCGGGAACGTTACGACCCACTTTGAGATTCGACCGCAAAAGCCAATAACTTCACCTATCCTGTGATTGCAAGGAGTTAACCCGGTAATCTGAGAGTAAATCCGCTGGACAGGATTGGCAATGGACACCTTAATTCCCGGTATAAATACGAAAGTAGAGAGTCAAGCCGTGGAAGAAAAATAAAAATTCATCTAATTTCATTCTTTTTACCGAATACCTTGCCTTCCGAGAACCTAACACTCTGTAGCGTGTGTCTTGCTTAATATTCACGGAAAAAAATTAGTAGACATTATGGCAGAAGCACAACTTAATTTCAAATATGCATTAGAAGATCGAGAGTCAAAGGGTTCGAGAACATTACCACCTTCCTGGAGCATCGTACAGCTAAGTCAATTCCGTCACACGCCCTATGATTCCGAAAGACAAACAGATATTCCGGGAGTAAATGCGCTGTTCAGAATTGGCAGTAGTCACCTGAATTCACAGTTTGAATATTAATGCAGGCCGTCAAGCCGTTGTATAACAGTACCCATAGGCGTAGGATCAAACTTCATAGAGAATGGCTTATCCTGCAAAAAACTAACCCAGTGTATCTAGAGTATAACGCTGTGTTCAGGGATGCAAACTAGTATACATTTTAGTGAAGAGCACCGTAATTTTACGCGAGAATTAAAAAGTCAACAGAGTAATGGTTCCAGAACGTTACCATCTTCTGTGAGAGACCAACGACTAAGCCAATCGCTTCTCCTACCTTGTGATTCGGAGGGTCAAACATGAATTCCGGGAGTAAATCCGCTGAAGAGTATTGGCAATAGACACCTTAATTCACGGTTTGAATATTAAAGTAGAAGTTCTATCCGACGAAGAACATTACAAATTGGTATATAATCATTCTATTCCCAAATACATTACCTTCCGAGAACCTATCCACCATCAGCGATTGTGTTGCTTAGTGTAAACGGAAACAAATTAATATACACTGAACTGAAGGGCACCATAATTGCATGTATGAATAAGCAGATAGGGTGGCAAACTTTTCGAGATCGTTCCCACCTTCTTTGGGAGTCAATCGTCTATGACAATAAGTTCACCTATCCTACGAATCCGATAGGCAAACCAGTTATTTCGGTAGCGAATCCGCTGTTCATTTTTTGCAACAGAAACATTAATTCACAGCATGAATATTAAAGTAGAGCGTCAGACCGATTGAGATCGTTACCAGATAGTGTAAAGCAATACTCGTTATCGCATACCTTCCGAGAACATAAGCCGCAGTATCGAGGGTATAACTTTGTGATCATCGAAACAAATTGGTAGACATTTTAGTGATGGGCACCTTCGATTCATGTATGAATTAGAAGATGGAATGTCAAACATTTCGAGAACGTTACCATCCTCTTTGGGAATGGAACGGCAAACAGCAAATTCAATGGCTTCACCTATCCTGGGATTCCGAGAGCTGGTAGTCTGCGACTAAGTTCCGCTGAACTGTTTTGGCATTAGACATGCTATTTGACGGTATGAATACTAAGGTAGGTAGTCCAACTGCCGGTGAAAATTATCAGTTGGTATATGGCCAATCTTCTTACGGAAAGCCTTACCGTCAGAGAACATAGCCTGCTGTATCGAGGGTATGACTTCGTGTTTCAAGACGCAAATTAGTATTCACTTTAGTAACGGGCACCTTAATTTCACCAATCAGTTAGAAGATCGATCATACCGCTCGATGACAACACCGCCTTCTATGAGTTGCAGATGGCTAAGTCAATAGCTTCGCCTACCCTGTGGTTCCGAGAATCAAACCTGCTATGCCAGGAGTATATCGGCTGAAAAGTGCATACGGTAATCGCCTTAATTCACGGTTGGAATATTAAAGTAGAGCGTCAGACCGTTTGCGAACGTTACAAAATGTTATAAAGTCATTCTTCTTACACAAAACTTTACCTTCCGAGAACCCGACCCGCTGTTGCAATTGTCTTCCCTAGGTTTCACTTCATCAAATCAGTAGATATTTTAACACACAGACACCTCATTTTCGTGGAGGAATAGGAATATCGCGAGTCAAACAGTGCGAGAACGTTACCACCTTCTTTCAGAGTCGAAGAGCTAAGTCAATTGCTTTACCTATCCTGTGATTCCAAGAGACGAACCTGGTATTCCGGTCGTAAACACGCTGCACAATATGGTATTACACGCCCTATTTCACCGTCTTAGTATTATGGTAACAGAGCCAAACCGTTGTAGAACGTTCCAAATTGGTATCGAGACTAACCATTCGCCGAAGGCCATACCTCCCGAGAACCAAACCTGCAGTACCGAGTGCATCGCTTCGTGTTCTGAGAAGCAAATTAATATACATATTTGTGACGAGAACCCTGATTTCACGTTTAAATTAGAAGATCGATTGTAAAACCTTTCAACAGCATTACCACCTGCTTTGAGAATCGATCGGATAAGTCATTAACATCACCTATCTTATGATTCCGAGAGTCAAATGAGCTATTCCAGGAGTAAATCAGCTGTACTGTAATGACACTAGACACCCTATTTTAAGGTATAAATATTAAAGTGCACAGTCAATCAGTTTGAGAACGTTACAAAATGGAATAAAGTAATTCTTTTTACCGAATACTTTACCTTCCTAGAATCGGACCCGCTGATGCGGGTGCCTTTCTTAGTGCTCACAGAATCAAACCGGTAGAGATTTTAGCAGAGGAATACCTTATTTTCATTTACGATTGGGAAGATCGAGGGTTCATCCGCTCGAGAACGATACCATCGTCTTCGACGGTCGAACAGTTAAATCAATAGTTACACGTATCCTGTTAATGCGAAGGTCAGAGTAGTGTTGCGGGAGTCCGACCGCTGGACTCTAATGGCAGTGGGCACCTGAATTCACAGTACGAATATCATAGTAGAGAGACAAATCGTCGGTGAACTGCGCCGACTGCTATTGAGTCAAAATTTGTGCGGATACCCTTACCATCCGAGAGCCAAATCCGCTGTATCGAGAGTTCAACCTCGATCTTAGGGAAGCAAATTGGTATCCATTTTATATACAGGCAGCTTAGTTGCTAGTACGAATAATAAGATCGATATTCAAACCGTTGGAGAACGTTACCAATTTTCTTGAGTGTCGCACAGGTATGTCAATAGCTACACTTAACCTGTGATACCGAATGGCAAACCTGATACTCCGGGATTAAATCTGCTGAACAGGTTTGTCAGTGGAGACAAAGCATATTATCCAAAACATTAGTGTTCAAAGGTATTGTTTTGACCTCAAAATCTCTGCGTCGCGAAGTGGTTTCTAGCACATAATATTCAATGCATATTCGAAGGGAAGGAAACTGTCTTCAATTTTAATATGCTTCTAATTTTACCATAATCTATGATATGGAAATCGAATAATTAATTAATTCGACATTTACGATAATGGAAAGATGGAATTATGATGATTATACATATCGTAGTATCGAAGTCAAAGGGCATCCGACCTCTGCTGTACATCATGTTCCATCATATCGGTATTGACATATTTATGTCAATATTTCTCTATAGTAAGCGAATTAACAATCTATACTATTTATGTTACCAGTACTTTGGATGACAATGTACTATCTATCCCTACATTTATTATCATTATTCAAAAACGCGATGTGCAAGAAAACCTGTCCTGAGATAGTACATAAAATACACAAAAGATATTGTTACTTCACCGGAATATAATACACGCCCGCGGTAACTATGCTCAGCAAGAAATTCTGCATAAACGACCAGACAACGGTGCCGATTCGGACCTATGACATGATTGAGTGACCGGAGGAATCAAAATGCATGCGACTCAATAATGATGCGATGAACTATGGCTGCAACTGTTGATGAGAGCAAATAATTTGTATTATTATTCTGATGAAAGTTACGACGACGTTAGCAGGTAATCGTGATCGAGATACAGCAACATGCGAGTTATTTTAATTTCTTACTCGACTATAACGCGTTTAATGAATTTATTTTGAGGAATCAAATGTTAAACATGTTTGATAATATAAAACATTAAACATATTACCGCCTATTCGAAACCTCTCACATCGTTATAAGAACACGTACGTATTATGCAGAATCCCATCACGCGACCGCGACCATCGGACGGAACTCCTTTATTCACACTGCAGCCCGTTCAACAAAGATTTCAGTTGCATAAATATTCGTCACGGAGCAGCCCGTTCTACACTTAATATGTAATTTATAAAGCGTTAAATGAACAATGTCCACACTCCGTCATCGCAAATCGTCAGCGACGAGCGCGTCGCGGCTCGGATAGAGCAATATTTGCGCCGATTTGCCGTGTCACTATTCTACACTGCGGCTACTTCCATTAGCGCCATCACCGCGAGATTCGGCTGATGCAGTCGCGGCGAAATTGCATCGTTACTCGTGATTTCGCTGCCTTCGTAAATCGCTCAGAAGGGGTGCGTCCCGCCATTGTTTCGGTGAAGACAAAGAGGACTGGGCGCGTCGCGATGGCCGTTCCTGACGAACTGTTTCACTCACTTTCGCTGATTCAGATCTAAGACTGACGTCACGACTTCAGGCACAATGCCGCCGTATGATTGCCGCGATCCCGTTGTCGCCGAGTGCCATTTGCATACCGCGGGTGCATCACTTCGCGGCGCGTCGTTGCTGTTCCTCGTGCGAGAGAAAATCAAGCAGTGAAACCGAAAAGAAATTGTAGAGAAATCGTAGGTACTCTGTGAATATAACTCTGACAGTAAACGCGGTGTCGAAATGACTAGTGTGGAACTCTTTTTATTTGGAACCATCGGATATAGGCGGCTACATTTTGCAAAGTTGATTCCTCTTCTGATAGGAGCATCGTAATTTACACTCGTCTTTTTCAGTTACGTTCATTCCATTAATGATGTATATGCACGTCGAAATTTAGTGGAGAAAACATGTGGGTAGTTCTGATGTTAATTTGATGTATTATTACTTAAGCATTTTATGCAGTTTGAGCATATTCCATGTATCATTAATGATACATCTAGAATCTCATCAGTTGTCCACCTGACCAATCGCGACGTATACCTCGAAGTTTCTGTCTTATAAAATTCCGAGACATTCGAGGGTCCGTTTGGTTATAGTAATCATGCAGTCTCCGAAGCCTCGGGGTTCACAGGGTCTCGCGAGTGGGACCTCGGGTTTGGCTAGATCGGGAAGGTTAGGCACTTGGGAAGAGTGCGAAGATTTGATCGAGAGCTGAGAACTTTCAGCGAAGTTCGAAAATGGGGAAGTAATCCCGAGACTTCTGGGCTAGCCCGGAAGTCCTCCGGGACTCTTGAGATTTCGGATTGACGGTAACAGGGAATATAGAGGATTCGCACACTATCACAGAGTCCGGAAAGGTCTGCCTCTGTTCCGAGCCGTTCTACCGCATCGCGTGTCTACCGTTCAAAATGGTCGATTATTTTATATAGCTCATTTCTCTAGCCACCCTCACACTTTCCATATACCGGATAAATGACAGAGATGGAGTACTTCTCCATTTATCGAACTACCTGGATGAGGATTTATACCGCGTTAATTCATAAGAGTGGGACAATTCCACGAGGTGGCGTCAAAGGGAGGTGCGCCAGATAAGTTTGCCGAAATATTTATTGCGATTTCGCCAGACAGGGGCGAAAACGAAGCTTCATGCACACTTAAAAATTCTAATTAACCGAATCACACTTACTAATCTCGACACAGATGGTGATTAACACGATGATTCATAACGCCATGTTAATTACCACTCGCGTGGCAAATCGAGTACGCCGTCTTCCCCTCCGTACAGCCTCGACCTAGCAGGAAACTCACGAACCTGTTCCATTTGGCATTACGCCTCATCGAAATCACTGCCTTTTCGAATCGGTCTCGATAAGTTTCAAGGCCTAAAAGTTCATTGAGGCTCGTTGGTATCATTTCACCGTTATTTTCAAAGGCGCATAGACGCAATCGGATCTTCTATCGCAATTAATACAATGGGAACAAGGGATGAGGAAGAAGGGATCGCTGGTACTTGGCGAAGTCGCTTCTATGAATGGGGTAAATAGGTAACATCGGAATCGACTGTGAAACAGCGCGCTCGACATTCAGTAATGGAATCTTCCGATCCGAATCTTTACAATCCGATCTAATCCGCGATTCGCGGAGGGGCATGTGGCCCGGCGCCGAGCCCCTCGGGGAAAATGCGAGCCGCATCTGTCAGGAATTCGACGGGTAAGAGTCGAATTTTCTGAGGACACCGAGCAAAGCAACATGCAGCGTCATCAACTCTGCACCTCCTTGATATCCAGCCCCGTTCGACATTCTCTCCGTCTGTCTGCCTCCGATCTTTTCACAGAATCAGACATTCCGATAGTTGTGGCAGCTGGATTCACCTCCTAACCGAGCTTTTATAACTTTACCTCCTTTCTTTTCCGTTTTCCTTCTTTTTCTTTCCCCTTTTCCTCTGGGGTACATACCCGGTGCAGGTTCGAGTTGGACGCCTCAATTATTTCCGATTTTACAGAGGGTGTAATGGAATCGGATTTAAATGACCTCACGGCGTGTGTCGTATGGATGGAAATGGGCAATGTTGATCTTGAAATAGAGTAAAGGAACTTGATTCAGAGCTCTCATGCTTGCCAATGCTTTTCACGGACAGGAATGTAGTCGTAATTATTCAATTGTCGGCATTAATGTGTATTACGTTTCGGTATTCGCTACAAATCGGTAGTTCTGGCGTCAATGCGTTTCATTTGTGACGCAATATTATAACAGGAATGAAGAAGAATGCATATCTGTAAACGAACATGGAATATATACGCAGAAGGAAATATTTCTGCGTTAGCTGGAGATGCATGACTACTTTGACCATACGTTGGAAGAAAATACCGATAACAGCGTAATTAATAAAAATAAGAATTTTTGTTGGAGCGGTTTGATATTTGGAAGCGTGTCATTGGAATGAAAAATAGTTAAATTGTGTATGTACATGGGTCTCAATAGGCCGGCGGTCCTGAAGTTAAGTATTTACATGT
>NIJG01001150.1:49219-61409 GCA_002201625.1 Euglossa dilemma | reverse complement strand
ACTCTCGCCGAAGCGTGGATGGTTCGCGGATGGTAAGGTCTTCGGTATAACGTTTTACTTTATACCAATTGGTAACGTTCTCAAACGGTTTCACACTCTACTTCAATATTCAAACCGCGAATTACGGTGACCATTGCTAATAGAATGCAGCGAATTTACTCCTGATATATCTGGAGCGTCTCTCGGAATCTCAAGTATTGGTGAAGCTATTGTGTAAGGTTTGCTATACTCAAAGTAGGTAGTTACGTCTTGGATGTTTTTGCGACTCGATATGCTTGTCCATACATGAAATTGAGGTAACAGTCACTGCAATGTATATTATCTGGTTTCCGATTACACAAAGCAACACAATCGCTGCTGCGGGTTATGTTCGTGGAAGGTAAGGTAGTTAGTAAAACGTTTGACTTTATGCCAACTGATAACGTTCTGAAACGGTTTCACGCTCTACTTTAATATTCAAAGAGTGAACTAAGGTGTCCATTACCAATAGGTCACGGCGGATTGACAACCGGCATACCTGGTTTTCCAATCGGAATAGCAGGGAACGTGAAGCTATTGACTTCGCCGTTCGACTATCATAGAAGGTGGGATCGCTCTCGAGTGGTTTGTATGTCGACTTTTCTATTGATACAAGAACATATGGCATCCGGCTGATAAAATGTCTCCTAACTTGTTTACGCCAGCACTAAGCATGACATTCGCTACAGAGGTTTACGTTCCAGGATGGTAATATATTCGGTAATGGGGATGACTTTATACCATCTCATAACGTTCTCAAACTATTCATGATCTACTTTAGTATTGAAGCCGCGAATTATGGCGTTCATTGCCAATAGAATACAGAGGATTTGCTCCTGACATTCCTGGTGTGACTCTCGGAATGGCTAGTATGGGTGAAGCCATTGACATAGGTGTGCATTTCGCAAAGAAGGTGTTAACGTTCTGGACCAGTTTGCCTCGCGATCTTCTCATGCATACATGAAATGAAGGTGCCAATTTCTACAATGCACACTAATTTTGTACCTCTGGGCAAGAAGTTATGCACTAGATGCAGCTGGTTATGTACGCGCACGGTGTGGTCTTCCGTAAAACTAATGACACTACAATAATGGGTAACGTTCTACAAGTGTTAGATTTCGTATATTAATATTCAATCCGTGAAATAAGGTGTGTGCTGGTAATACTGTTCAGCAGATTTTCTCAAGCAGTACCTGGTTTGGCTCTCCTAATCACTAGATAGGTGAAACTATTGACTTAACTGTTCGTCTGTCACAGTAGGTTTTAACATTCTCCAACGGTTTGAGACTCGACCCTCTGATTCAAACATGAAGTTATGGCGCCCGACATTGAAATGGAGACTATTTTCGGTCTCTGAACGCGAGGTAATACTCTCGAAACAGGGGGTCAGCTTTCCTGAGGGAAAGGCATTCTGTAAGTAGTTTAACCCTACACGAATGTGTAATGTTCTACAACGGCTTTAGGGCCTGCTTTTATATTAAAACCGTGAATTGAGGTGTCTGTTGTCTATATTGTACAGCTCCTTTGCTCCCGGAGTATCTAGTTCGACTCCCGAAATCACAGGATACGTGAAACTATAGTCATTGCCGTTCGTCCCTCGGTGGCAATATTCACGATCGATTTGACCCTCGATCTTCTATTCAAACACGAAATCAAGATGCCCCTTGCTAAAATGTACACAAATTTGTTACTCTAAACTCCATGATATACTCTCGGTGCGACGCGTTATGCTTTCGGTGGGTCAGGCTTTCAGTAAAACGATTGACTTCATAACATTTGGTAACGCTGTCAAACGAATTGATGCCCTAATTTCATAATCACACCGTGAATTAAGGTTACCAATTCCAACACTGTTCAGCGGATTTACTCCCGGAATACGTGGTACGGCTCTCGGAAGCGCAGGATATGTGAGGCTATTCTTCTAGCTGTTGGAATATCAGAGAAGGTGGTAACGGCCTTGGTCGGCTTGACACTCGATCTTCATAGTCGTAATGAAATTAAGGTCCCCTCCACTAAAATGTTAACTAATCTGATCCTCTGAACATGAAGTTATACTCTCGACACGACGCGTTAGCTTCTCGGTAGGTATGGTGCCGTGACGACAATTTATACTAATGTGTTTCTCTTACCACGTAGTCATACTCTCGATACGGCGGGTTAGCTTCTGTGACGGTGAGGCATTCGGTAAAGCGCTTCACCTTCTAGAAGCTAGACAGTTAACAATTTCAAACGGCGTTACGCTCTACATTAATATTCAGGCCGTGGAGTAAGATCACCATTCCCAATACCGTTAAGCGGATATACCCCCGGAATACAAGGTTTATCTCTCGAAATCGCAGGGTACGTGAAGCTATTTCCTTAGCCATTCGTATCTCACAAAGGCCATGACTGTTCAGTGGACATACTCCCATATTACCTGATATGACTCTCGGAATCACAGGATACCTGAAGCTGTTGATCTAGACGGTCGAATGTCATAGAAGGTGATACAAGTCCAGATCGGTTTGGCACTCGGTATTCTAATTCATACATCACAATAAGGTGCCCGCCACTGACATGAGTTCTAATTTGTTTCCCTGAACACGAAGTTATACTCTCCATGGAGCGGGTGTGGTTCACAGAATGTAATGCATTCGGTAACAGAAATACGTTATTTGTGAAATACATTAATGTTCTCCGACNCGGTCTTGAACAATTTCACAGACGATCTTCGATTTCATACAAGAAATTAAGGTGTCCGTCACTAAAATTAATACTAATATGTTTCTCTGGACATGAAGTTATATTCACGATACAGCTAGTTTGGTCTACGGATGGTAGGGTATTCAGTAAAAGGAATCACTTTATACCAATTGTGAACGTTGTTAAACGTATTGGTGCATCGTTTTAATACTCAGGCCGCGAATTAAGGTGTCTTTTGCCATACTGTTAATTGGATTTGCTTCTGGAAAACATGGTTTGACTCTCGGAATAACAGGATACGTGAAGCGATTGACATAGCCGTTCGATTCTCAACGAAGGTGGTCACGTTCCTGAACCGTTTATCATTCGACCTTCTATTTCGCACATGAAATTATGGCGCCCTTCACTAAAATGTATACTAATTTGCTTCTCTGAATACGAAGTTATACTCTCGATACGGCGGGATATTTTTACGGAAGGTGAGGCCTTCGTTAAAAAGTTGCATCCGATATCAGTAGGTAGCGTTCTTCATCGGTTTGTCCCAGTTCGATAACATTTATACGGTGAATTGAGGAATCTATTACCAATATTGTACTGGCGACTTATTACCGGAATGCTTTATTGGTCTCTCGGTATCACATGGTAGGTGATGCTATTGTCTTAGCCGCTCTACTCTCAAGGAAGTTGGTATCCTTCTCGAACGGTTTGACACACGATCTTCTAATTCATAAATGAAATTAAGATGGCCGTCACTAAGAAGTGTACTAATTTGTGTCTCCGAACACGAAATTATACTCACGATACAGCGGGTCATTTTCTGGGAGGGTAAGGTCTTCGCTATAATGTTTGTTTTAATACCAATACCTAACGTTCACAGACAGTTTCACGCCCTACATTAATATTCACACCGTGGATTAAGGTGTCTATCGTCAATACAATTCAGCGCATTTAATCCAGCAATACGTAGTTTGACACTCGGAATTACAGGATGGGTGTCTTTACTGACTTATCCGTGCAGCTCACAAGAAAGGAGCACACGTTCGCCAACGATTTGACTCTCGGTCATATAATTCAGACATGAAATTAAAGTGCCCGCCACAAAAATGTGTACTAATTTGCTTCTCTGAACCCAAAGTTATACTTTCAATACAGCGCGTAAGCTTCGCAGAAGTTAAGGCCATTGTTAATGAGTTCGACTCTGTAACTGAGCGTAACGTTCTTCTACGGTTTGACTTTTTGTATTATTATTCATACCCCGAATTGAGATATTTATTGCCAAAACTGTTCACCCTATTTACTCCTGGAATACATGGTTAGACTCTTTTAGTCACAGGATAGGTGAACCTGTTAAATTAGCCGTTCGAATGTTAAAGATGGTAGTAAAGTTCTGGATCGGTTTGCCTCACGATCTTCTCATTCGTATATAAAAATATGCTGTGCTTCTGCTGTAATGTCTGCTAATTTTTTTCCGTGGCACTAAGCATGACAATCGCTACGACGGCTTCAGATATCGGAACTAAGGGTATTGGTTAAAAAGAATGACTTTTTACAAGTTAGTATTGTTCTTCGACGGTTTGACTCTCAACATTAATATTCATGGCTAGAATTATGGTGTCCACTGCCAATATTGTTTAGCCGATTCAATCCCGGCGTACCAGTTTGACTCTAGGTATCGCATGATAGGAGATGCTCTTGACGTAATAGCTCGCAGAACGTGGCACGGTTCTCGAGCGGTTTGACGCTCGGTCTTCTAATTCATACATAAGGTTATGGTGCTTGTCACTAAAATGAAAACTAATTTCTTTCTCTCAACTCGAAGTTATACCCTCGATGCAGCGAGTTAGTTTCTCGGTGGGTATGGCCTTCGGTAAAACGTTTGACTTTGTATCAATTGTTAACGCTCTCAACCGGTTTGATGCACTATTTTAGAATGCAAACCTTGAATTCAGGTGTTTATTGCCAAAATTCTACAGCGGACTTAATCCCAGAATTCCTGGGTTTGCTATCTGAACTACAGGACAGGTGAAGCAGTTGACTTAGCTGATCGTCTGTCACCGAAGGTGACAAGTTTCTCGAACGATTAGACACTCAATCTTCATATTCATACATGAAGTTAAGGTGTACTTCTGCTATAATTTCTACAAATTGGTTTCCGTCGGCAGTAAGTATGACTCTCGCTACAGCGGGACAGGTTCTAAGATGGTAATGTATTCGGTAACGAGAATGACACTATATCAGTTGGTAATGTTCTCCGACGGTTTGACTCACTACTTTAACATCCATGCCGTGAATTAATGTCTCCATTGCCAATACTCTTCAGATGATATAAGCCTGGAATACCTGGTTTGTCTAACGGAATCGCATGATGGGTGAAACTATTGCCTTAGCCATGCGACTGTCAATAGATGTGGTAACATTCTCGGACGACTTGACCCTCCATCTTCTTATACACACATGCAATTAAAGTGACCATCAGCTGAAGCGTCTACTAATTGGTTCCATTGAACACAAAGCAAGGCACATGCTGCAGCGATACATGTTCTCGGAGGGTAAGGAATCCGATAAAATGTATGACCCTATACCAATAGGTAACATTCTACGAAGGTTCGCATCTGTATANAACGTTTGACTTTGTATCAATTGTTAACGCTCTCAACCGGTTTGATGCACTATTTTAGAATGCAAACCTTGAATTCAGGTGTTTATTGCCAAAATTCTACAGCGGACTTAATCCCAGAATTCCTGGGTTTGCTATCTGAACTACAGGACAGGTGAAGCAGTTGACTTAGCTGATCGTCTGTCACCGAAGGTGACAAGTTTCTCGAACGATTAGACACTCAATCTTCATATTCATACATGAAGTTAAGGTGTACTTCTGCTATAATTTCTACAAATTGGTTTCCGTCGGCAGTAAGTATGACTCTCGCTACAGCGGGACAGGTTCTAAGATGGTAATGTATTCGGTAACGAGAATGACACTATATCAGTTGGTAATGTTCTCCGACGGTTTGACTCACTACTTTAACATCCATGCCGTGAATTAATGTCTCCATTGCCAATACTCTTCAGATGATATAAGCCTGGAATACCTGGTTTGTCTAACGGAATCGCATGATGGGTGAAACTATTGCCTTAGCCATGCGACTGTCAATAGATGTGGTAACATTCTCGGACGACTTGACCCTCCATCTTCTTATACACACATGCAATTAAAGTGACCATCAGCTGAAGCGTCTACTAATTGGTTCCATTGAACACAAAGCAAGGCACATGCTGCAGCGATACATGTTCTCGGAGGGTAAGGAATCCGATAAAATGTATGACCCTATACCAATAGGTAACATTCTACGAAGGTTCGCATCTGTATACTCCTATTTATATCGTATGTTAAAGTGTCTATTGCCAACACTATACAGTGGATAGACTCTCGGATTTCCTGGTTTGATTCTCGAAATGACAGGGTTGCCGAAGCTATTGACTTATGAGTACAACTCTAAAAGGATATGCTAACGTTCTAGAACAGTTTGACTCTCGATTTTGCTATCCATACGTGAAACAGACGTGGCTGTCTGTTGAAATGTCTGGTCATTTCTTTCTGTCAACACTAAGCTAGCCACTCGCTAGATCGGGATAGGTTCTCCGATGGTAAGGTATTGGGTAAGGAAAGTTACTCAGATTCAATTGATAACGTTCTCCGGCGGTTTGACCCGGTACATAAATAGTAATACCGTGAATTGAGGTATCTATTACGAATATTCTTAAGCGCATGTACTCCCTGAATACCTGGTTTGACACTAGCAAGCGCAGGATAGCTGAAGTTTCAGGCTTGGCTTTTCCAATCTCACTGCACATGGTAACGTTCTCGAACGGTTTGACCCCCGACCTTCTAATTCATACACGAGGATAAGGTGCCAGCCTCTGAAATGAATATCATCTTCATTCTTCGAGCACGAAGTTATACTCTCAATGATGCCGATGAGGTTCGCGGAATGTAAGGCCTTCGGAAAATATTATACATTATACCAAATCGAACTGCTTTCAAGCGGATCGACGCCCTACTGTGATATCCAAACCGTGAATTTTGGTATCTATTGCCAAAACTATTCAGCCTACTTACTCCCAGAGTACCTGGATTGACTCTCCTAATTACAGTATAGGTGAAGCTATTTCCTTAACTGTGCGACTCTGGAAGGAGGTGATAACGTTATCGATCGGTTTGACACTCGATCCTCTAATTCATACTTGTTATTAAGGTGACATCACAAAAATGTTTACTAATGTGTTTCCCTAAACACGTGGTTATATTCTCGATACGAAGGGTCAGCTTCTCCGAAGTTAGGGCTGTCGGTAAAATGATTGTCTCTATATCAATAGGTAACGGTCTGCAAAGGTTTGTCGTTCCGCTTTAATATTCAGGCCTTGAATTAATATGCCTGTTGCCAATAGTGGACAGCGGACTTATTCCACGAATACCTGGCGTAGCTCTCGGCATAACGGGATAGGTGTAGCTGTTGACTTACACGTTCGACTCTCGAAGTAGCTGGCAACGTTTTCGAACTGTTTGGCACTCCATCTTCTAATTCATGCATAAAGTGAAGGTGGTCGTCACTAAATTGTATGCTAATGAGTTTCCCTAAACACGTAACTATATTCTCGATACGGCAGGATAGCTTTTCGGACGGTAAGGCATTCGGAAAATAGTTTGATTCTATACCAATCCGTAACGTTCTGCAGCGGTTTGACTCTGTACTTTGATATTCATACCGTGAATCAGGGCGTCTGTTGCCCATACTGTTCAGCGCAATTACTCCTGGAATACCTGGTTTGGCTCTCGGAATCTCAGGATACGTGAAGCTATTGACTTTGCCGTTCGATCCTCAAAGAATGTGGTAACATTCTCGAACCGTCTGACTCTCTATTTTGCTATTCATACATGAAAATAACGTGTCTAGGTTCTAAAATTTCTACTTACTTGTTCCTCTGAAAGCAAAGCAAGACAATCGCTACAGCGGGTTATGTTCTTGGAAGGGAAGGCATTGGGTAAAATTAATGATATTGTACTAATTGGTAATGATCTCCTACGGCTTGACGCTCTATATTTCTGTCATACCGAGAATTAACGTGTGTATTGCCAATCAGTTCTGCCGATTTACTCCCCAAAATACCTGGCTTGACTCATGGAATCACAGGGCAGGTGAAGCTGCTAATTTAGCGGTTCATGCCTCACAGGGGGTGGTAACGATCTCGAACGGTTTGACCCTGAATATTCCATTTCATACATGAAATTAAGGTGCCCGTCACGAAATTGGATACTAATTTGCTCGCCTGCACACGGTGTTATTCTCTCAATCCAGCGGGATTGGCTTTCGGTGGGTAAGATCTTCAGTAAAATGCTTGACTTCATACAAATTGGGAATGTTCTCAAATGGATTGACGATCTACTTTAATATTAAAGCTCTGAATTAACGTGTCTAATGTCATTACTCTTCGGGGGATTTAGGCCCTGAATACCAGGTTTGGTTCTCGGAATCATAGGATAGGTGAAGCTATTAAGAAAGCGGTTCGATTGCCAAAGAAGGTTGTCACGTTCTCGAACGGTTTGACCCTCGATCATCGAATTCACACCTAGAATTATGGTAGACGTCAATAAAATGTATATTAGTTTGCTTCTATTGACACTAGGTTATACTTTCGATGCAGCCGGTGGAGTTTGCCGAAGGTAATGTCTTCGGTAATAGGTTCGACTTTAAAACAATTGGTATCGTTCTCAAACGGTTTGACGCCACACCTTAATACTCAAACCGTGAATTGAGCTGTCTATTACCAATACTGTTCAGCTGACTAAATCCTGGATTACCTTGTTTAGCTCTAGGAATCACAGGATGGGTGATGCTATTGACTTCGCCGTTCGGTTATCAAAGAAGGCGGTATAATTCCACGACGGTTTGACACACGATATACCATTTCATAGATGAAATTAACATGCCCGTCACTAAAGTGTATACTATTGTATTTCACAGAACCCGAGAATATTCACTCAATACGGTGAGTTTGGTTCTCGGAAGGTAGGAGTTTCGGTAAATGTTTTATTCTATGACAATAGGTACGGTTCTAAATCGGCTTGACTCTCTACTTTCATATTCATATTATGAATTATGGTTTCTATTGCCAATAATCTTCAGCGAATTTGCGCCTGGAATAACAGGTTTTGTCTCTCGGAATCACAAGTAAATGTGATGCTATTGACATTGCTGTTCAATTCCTAAAGAAGGTGGTGATGTTCTGGAAGGGTTTGCCTCTCGATATGCTCATCGATTCATCGAATTAAGGTACCAGTCTCTACAATGTGTACGTATATCTTTCCGTTTACATTAAGCAACACACTCGCTGCTGCCGGTTAGCTTCTTGAGAACTAATGCATTCGATAATGAGATTGACTGTATAACTGTTCGTATCGTTCTTCCACGGCTTGTCCCTCTACTTTATTATTCATACCGTGAATTGCGGTGTCCATAGCCAAAGCTGTTCAGCGGACTCACTTCTGGAATACCTGATTCTTCCCTCGGAATCACAAGATGCTGAAGCTATTGACATAGCTGTTCGACTCTCCAAGACGGTGGTAACGTTTTCGGATCGTTTGACCCTCGATCATCCTACTGATAAGTGGAATTAGAGTGTCTGTCTTCTAAAATGTCTACTAATTTTTTCCCATGAGTTCTAAGCAGGACAATCTCAACAGCGTGTTATGTTCTCGGAAGGTAAGGTATTCGGTAAAAAGAATGGCTTTATGCAAATGGGTAGTGTTCGCCGACGGTTTGTCACTCTACTTTAACAAGTTCACGCCGCCATGGGCCACCGTGAGGCCCATGCTAGTCTGTCCCATGGGGCGGCATGGGCCACCGATGGGCCACGTTTGTATATCGAAAAATACATAGTACAAAACACTATTTTATTGATTTAACATTATACATTATACATTTCAACCTTATAAAAAAATATTCAACACAAAATACATAACATATAATTAATCTATAACAAAATATAACTACTTATACTACTTATGTAATTTTTTGAAACAACTGAAATAAAGCGTCGGCTTATTTGGACAAGTATCACAAAAAGTTGTTACCCTTTTTGTTTTATTCGCCGCGTACTCTGTACCTTTCAAATGTGCCGAGCGTTTGTAACATTCTTGACACTTTCTTCTCATCTTACTCGCGGAACCCTCATACGAATTTAAAAAATGTTGATTTCTCCTGCTTCCCATTAGTTCTGGGTTAGGCGGATTCTCAATACCTTCCAATAAATAATCAATCCTTTTCTCTCTGAACCGTAAAATTGAGTAATGTTTGGTTCCTCACTTTTTATGGATATACCACGCATTCACAAGCGATGTTCCGCATATTAGTTCAAGTACAACTTTACGATACCACGATACCACTTGACCGTTTTTCGCAGAGATGTATTATATGAACTCATTTGACCCGACAGATCAACACCCTTTTTTACATTACTATAAGAGAAAATCGCTTCTGGTTTTAATTTTTCGTCTTTATCACGAATAATATTGCACTTGTGGGACCTCACAGTGGTTAACATGCATAGTGGTCTTTTATCAGTCCACTTCACAAACTTGACGCCACTCCGATTTTCTAAGGATACAATATCGCCCCGTTTCTGTTTCTTTTTTGCCTGCGGCGGCAGAAATTTTCGGTTCATTATTATCGTCCCGCAAATATATGTTTTTTTAGTCAAAAGGTCCTCAGCCAGCGGAACACTCGTGTAAATGCTGTCGGTATATAAAGTTCGGCCCTTGAATAACAAATCTCCTGTTAGTTTCGTCACTATATCATGGGTATGTGTTTTTACATTTCTGGTTTCACTTCTTCCGGAGTAAATATGTACGTTGTAGGTATATCCATCCGGAAGGCAGAGTTTATATAATTTGATGCCATATTTATTTCGTTTGCCTGGTATATATTGTCGAAAACTGAGCCGTACTCTCCACGGAATCATACTCTCTTCAATTACTATATTTTTCTCCGGTTTTATCGTTTCTTTGAAAGATCGAAGAATTGTGTCAATCTGTCGAAGTTTGTATAATCGGTCCCCGGTTCTACCCGTAACGTTGTCAGAAATGTGTAAGTATTTTAATATTGCCAAATATCGATCCCGTGGCATAGCTCTCTTTATTCGTTCATTTGCGTACATCGTCTTTTTTGACCAATAAAATCGAATTTCTGGTACCTGAACTACACCCATAATCAGTAAGATGCCAATAAACACATTCAACTCATTTGTTGTAACTGGATTCCAGGCTTGCTGATGCCTCCTGCCATATGCCGCGTTCACTATTCATTGCGTAGCGTATATATTCGTCTCTTCACCGATGATTCCCAATATTTCGTCGGTGAAGAATAATTTATATAAAGCAACAGGATCGTTGCAGTCCGTCTCTTTGCTTAGTAGCTCCTCTTCTTCCGAACAATCATCCTCTGATCCAGATTTTTCTACTATTGTCTGCCATTCCGCGTCATCATCTTGTTCCTCTATATCAGACTCCTCAACTCCTTCCTCCGTGGTATGTCTATCAGTTCCCACGTCCGATGACGATGTAGAGAGTACTCTATTTCTCCGTCTCTTGCGCATAACTCCAGATACGGATTCATCAGATGAATGACTGAATTCCATATTCATTGTATCTATTATTTACATGGGCAAAAATTAAAAATGAAAAATGTTAACCGCCATTTTAGAAGGAAAGAAACTTTTTACTAGCATTGTACTTACTAGAAGGAATGTGCACTCGGGAAACTTTCAGAACTGTACTGACCTAGCGCTTCATAAAAACTTTGCACAACTCACAATACTCCCAACGCACACTAACTAAATTCTTCTTCACTTGCTGTCAACTCCAAACTGTCAAATCAAAACCAAGTCACACATTATATAAGAAGTGTCAGCTGGGTAGTATTCCTTCCCCCAGAAATCACTGATTTTTCCCTCATTACGTGTGGGCGGTCCTAAACGTCCAATTGGGCCGCCGAAGGCCCAGAGGCTGGTCAATGTTCGCATACCTCAAGCTCACCCCTAGGCCCGCGATCGGCCAAGGGAAAGGGAATTTTTCTGGAAAATCGCACAATGGTGCTCGGCCACTTAGCCCGGCAATATATCTTTCTTTGGCGATCTTGGAAACAAAACTCTAGTGCGGAGCCCCAGAGTCCCATTGCATGTTACAAGTTGCCAGGGTGCCTGGAAATCGTCAGTCGGGGGTTCGACGAAGTTGCCGCTCGCACTCAACATACTTTGCGCATAAAACTTACACTACGTCCTAGAACTATTTTCGTTGTGTACGACAATCGGTCGCAGTATTTCTAGAGAATTGCTGCGTTTGAAAGGGTCCTATTACTTCTGTTCTAAACTTCTCGTGGTCCGAAACATGAGAAGCTAAAACCTTATTTGACCGAAATTAGGCTCTGGCACCGAGAAC